>CM062818.1:1525695791-1525955635 GCA_031772625.1 Pinus tabuliformis | reverse complement strand
TTACAGCCATTCAGTTAACCCATCTTATAAAAAATAAGCAATTCAGAATGCTGTTACAACAGTATGATAATATGTTCTTTCTTGAGTTCTGACTGTTACACAGCTGGTAACTGACTTCGACCATCTTCTCGGGATCTTCACATTCCTTTGCCATTTCCCCATGCTATTCCTGATTTAGGCCATGCTGACTGTGTTCTTCTTGCTTTAGACCTCCGCTTGATTATGCCACGTCAGGGTTCTTTAAATAGTTACCATCTGTTATTCGCGGCTGTTACAAAATAGCTTGCTTTAGGTGATCACTGTTGCTGACTGTAGCAACTACGGAGTTGCTGCTTCTGGTGTTGCAGGAACTGCGTAGTTGCTGTTTCTGGTGTTACAAAAACTGCGTAGTTGCTGTTTCTGGTGTTACAACAACTATACATTATAATTCCCGCAAGCTTAAGGCAATTACTTGACAGTTTAGTTCATCGTTTCCAAGGATAAATACAAAGATATTCACGAATATGCAATGAACAATTAAACATAGATATGCGGGAGGTTACTTCGTACCTTGGGGTCATTATGTCATTATAAAATAAAAGCTTTCAACTTATGACTGCAAAAGGATAATAATACGGCAAAAAGATAAGGTCAAAAATAGGTCAATTCTGAGTCCCAACAACAGACTGGTGGAATATAGATTGTAGCCATAGTCCATCCATCCATGTTCCTAATCGACTGGTGGAATATAGATTATTTCCATAGTTCATCTCATCCATGTTCGTAATAGACTGGTGGACTGATCACCTCTCATTAAGTCCTAGAATGCAATTGTCCTAGCTTCCCGAACTTAAATGACAATCGTAAATAATTACATACATCAACAAATCTTGTAAATCTTGTTGAATTATTCTAAATTCTATGGTGTTCTTTTATGAGTGATAATATCCTTCGTATTACAGTTACCTAAAAATTTTCCTCTTTGTTATCATAACTATTGCCCTTGAATCATTTTTAGAAGAATCAAAGGTTGAAATGGCTTGTAAATGGAAATAATTGAGACCGCTGACTAAGAATATTGTTTCCACTACCTGGAGAAGCATTTAGAAAGATAAAATAATAATACAAGAATTAGCCTTACGTAGAAATCAAAATTAGATTTGGCAATGATAAATGATAACTATCCAAACTACAAAACTATTAAATAAACAAGATGGTCAAATTGTTGTAACTAATGAAAAGTTTGTTGCACCAGATAGTGAAAATTATGAGCATGAGATATTATTGCATCTCGAATTTGATGGGTCAGTCAATAAGTTAGGAGCAGGAGCAGGAGTGTGGATGTACAATTTAGAAAATAATTACTCAGAAGTCCATGCATATAGATTGAATTTTAAATGTACCAATAATATGGCCGAGTACAAAGCATTAATTTGAGGTCTTAAGCTAGTTAGGAATTTAGGAGATAAAAGATTTTCTGTCATGGGAGACTCTAAACTAATTGTAAAACAAAATGATGCTGTATATATGACCAAAGACCCTAGATTAAGTTTTTATATAGATACTATTGTAGAAATACTTAACACTTTTCTAGAAACAAAGCTTGCATTAATCCCTAGAAAACACAATATGCAAGCTCATAGTTTAGCAATGTTTGCCAGCACCTGCAAATTACCTTTCCAACCTAACCATCAGTACACTACTGAAGTTAGGCACAGACCTGCAATTCTAGACAATTTTAAGAACTAGAAAATATTCTCTAATGATAAACAGATAAATAACTTTCTAATTTCAGAAGAAGAATTTGTAAATAACCATATAGTTACCGATGCATCCATAGTTCCTGACACTAAGGATGAAATAAATATAAATGAGATAGAAGGTGAAGAAATAGACAGATTTAACCCTACTAAATTTACCAAATTAGATGTAGATAACCTAGAACAAGTTGAGATTGATGAAATAATCAGTGAAGAAATTGAAGTAATTAATCTCAAAGATAATTTTTAACCAAAGGGATTAACCCCTCTAGAAGATTTATTTGATTCTAATGATGTTCCCTAGAAACATAAAATGGAACCTTTGAATTCTGGTATAGAAGAATGTAATATAGGCACTAATGAAAATCCTAAATTGGTCAAACTGTCGAAATCATTGCCCCCCACTGAAAGAGTAAAATACATTGAGTTACTGAAAGAGTTTCAGGATGTCTTTGCCTGGAGTTATGAGTACCTCAAATCATATGATACTAACATCATCCAACACACAATTTCCATTAAATAAAATCAAAAGCCTTTCAGACAAAAACTTAGAAGGATTAATCTGGTCTTATTACCTTCAATCGAAAAAGAAATTTAGAGAATGTACGATGCAAAAATAATTGCACCAATCAGATTTTCTGATTGGGTCTCAAACTTAGTTCCAACTAGAAAGAAAACTGGTGAGATCAAGCTCTGTGTAGATCTCAGAAACCTCAACAAAGTGTCACTAAAGGACAATTACCCTCTCCCCAAAATGGACCACATTTTACAGAGGGTAGTTGGGTCAACCAGAATCTCATTATTAGATGGGTTCTCTGGTTATAATCAAATCTTGGTTCATCCTGATGACCAACCCAAAACTGACTTTACTACTCCTTGGGGCACATTTATGTATGTGAAAATGCCTTTTGGACTGATGAATGCAGGAGCCACTTTCCAGAGGGCTATGGATATAGCCTTTGAAAAAGAAATTCATGATTACATTGTCATATATTTAGATGATATTACTGTGTTTTCAAAATCTGACAATCGGCATCTAGATCATTTAAGGCAGGTTTTTATTAAATGCAGGAAATTTGGAATCTCCTTAAACCCGAAGAAGTCTTTGTTTGGGTTAGAAGAAGGAAATTTGTTAAGTCACATAATTTCAAAAGATGGCATAAGAATAGACCCTGTAAGAATAGAAGCCATATTGCAAATACAACACCCAAGGAACATTAGAGAATTACAAGCTTTTTTAGGGAAAATTAACTTTCTTAGAAGATTTATATCTAATCTAGCAGAATTAATTAGATCACTAAATAATATGCTGAAAAAAGATTCAACCATAAAATGGACTGTTGAGGCTAAAAAATCCTTTAAAGACATTAAACTGGCCTTAACCAAAACACCTGTGTTAATCAGTCCCAAGTTTGATAGAGATTTCATTTTATTTTCCTTTGCCTCAGAGCACACAATAGCTGCAGTTCTACTGCAGAAAAATGACTAGGGCTATGAACAACCCATTGCCTTCTTTAGCAAAGCCCTGAGAGATGTGCACTTAAAATACAATATAATGGAAAAACAAGCATTGGCTTTAGTCAAATCCATTAAGGACTTTAGGGTATACATCTTATATTCTCATATAGTAGCCTATGTTCCTAATTCAATAGTCGAAGACATCCTAACTCAAAATGGTCGAGATGGAAAGAGGGGAAGTGGATAGCTACTATTTTAGAATACGATATAGAAATCAAACCTACTAAGTTAATCGAGGGCCAAGGTTTAGCCAAGCTCATGGCTGAATCAAACTGTCGAGCCTTGGATATAAAATTTATTGTAGCAATAGATAATGAAGAGGAGATGGCGACTCTAATAATCAGCCAGGCCTTTATTGAATCACCTTGGTATGCTGATATCATTTTTGTTTTACAGAACTTACAAGCTCCTCTTGAATTATCTAGGACTAAAAGCAGGTTTTTAAAGATGAAATCCTTGAAATTTTGTATATTAGACAATGCTCTATTTTGGAGAGATCATTAATGAATTCTTCTTAATTGCTTATTAAAAGATGAATCTGTTAAGGTTTTATAAGAATTTCATGCAAGTGACTGTGGAGGACACCTTTACTGGAAGACCACTGCAGATAAAATCCTTAGAGTTGGTTTTTACTGGCCTAACTTGTTTGTTGATGTCAAAAAGTACGTGACCTGCTGCCACAAATGTAAAATTTTTGAGGGGAAGAAAAAGCTTTTACCTTTACCCCTCAAACCAATCTCTGGTGAAATGCCTTTTCAACAATGGGGTTTAGACTTCATTGGTGAAATTCACTCACCCTCCTCTGCCCAGCACAAATGGATCCTCACAACCTCAGACTACTTCACAAAATAGATAGAGGCCATACCTTCGAGGCAAGCCACAGATACTGTTGGCATAACCTTCCTTAAAACTAATATTCTATCAAGATTTGGATGTCCAATGAAGCTCATTACTGATAATGCAGTAGCCTTTAAATCCAAAAGAATGATAGATTTCTGCAACAAGTATCATATCACCTTGGGTTATTCTACAACCTATTACCCTCAAGGAAATGGACTAGCTGAATCCTCAAACAAGAGCCTGGTAAACATTATCAATAAGTTACTAGAGGATAATAAGAAAACTTGGAATAGAAAGCTAGTCAATAACTTATGCTTAGACAAATTGACTACTAAGAAATCCATTGGTATTTCTCCCTATCAATTAGTCTATGGGATGGAAGTTGTTTTTCCATCATCCTTGGGAGTTCCAGTAATGAAGATACTTCAAGAAATGCATGTTGAACCAAATAGTATTCAAAGAAGAATCAATCAAACTATTCATCTTCAACAAACTAGAGAAGAGGTCTACATCAGGTCTCAAGTTGTGCAGTAAAGGATTAAAAATATTTCTTATAAGAAAACGAAGCCTGAAGATTTCTACCTTGGTGACAAAGTCCTCAAATGGGATTCAAGGAGGTAAGATAAAGGTAAACATGGGAAATTTGATTTCCTATGGAAAGGTCCCTATGTCATCTATGCTTACAGAGGAAATAATGCTTTCTTTTTAAGAGAAATTGATGGTACAGATGCAGAAGGTGGGCTAGTGAATGGTCGAATGCTTAAACACTATTTTGAACCTAACTACTGATTTTCATTTCCCATTTGTACATATTTTATTTTCAAAAGTCTAGTTTGGATTGGATGGTGATTTTTAAATTTGAAGCCTAAAGAGAAGGCCCTAAGCTTTAAATATTTATTGTCATAAGTATTAATAATGCAAAGACATAGAGGAGCAATATGCAAGGAAACATCAACAACAACTCAAAGGCCACTAATCTTGAAAGTTCTTGACATTTCACTAGAAAATGCCATCCCCAAGTGGAGCCACTATTAGGATCCTATATTAATAGGAGTCATAATTTTGAATGAATAAGGTTAAGCCTTGTAATATTGTACATACCTTTGCCTTCTGCAAATGTTTTCTAATATTAAAAAATAAAAAAATTTAAAGAGGGTATGTCCTCAAAGAAAAATCAAAGGACAAAAATAATGAAAAAGGTCAAAAAAGAAAGATATATGAACCCCAAAAGACAAAAAGAGACCATGAAAGTGTGCAAGCCAAAATTCCACTACTATTTACTTTCGTGCATAATAATGATTGTGTGTAGCTTGTCAATCATGCCACAATCCATGGTAATCAAACTGTTTAATCTTGATTATACCATGCTTTAAATTTTATGTTTATAGTTAGAGAATAGAATCTGACCAAACAGTTTAATCTTGGCATATCATTAGATAGGTAGAGGAAATAAAAGGAGCTCATCAGTTTAATCTCAGCCCTTGGATGATATAAGGTTAGAATTAGATAGTCTACTTTGTAAAAGGAAAAGGATTGATAAGGGTTTGCTAGCCTAAATGCACCCAAATAAAATGAAGAAAAAATGGTAGGGTAAGTAGAAGAAAGGTTGCACAAATGTCAAGTGATTACTCATGTTTAAATGCATCTTTCAAATGTGCATAAGCAGTAAACAAAGAAAGGACAATGGTTCACAACATGGTTACATAGTTTATTTAACATCCCCTCAGTCACTTTACCCCTTTACTTCACTAATTTCCCATAAATAAGTTCTAGTACTTAAATCCTTTGAGTCAAAGGGGCTCAGAGCATTTATTTGACTTTTGCAGGGACCAGACCCTCGGCTTAATGACTTATGGATGCAAGTACTAGAATCTCCTTCATAAACATCATCCTCCTTCATTTCCCCTCATTATCCTAATAAAATCCATTTTCCTAAGGTTTAAACACTTTTCACCTAGAAAAAGTGAATCACCCCCATATAAAACCCTTTTCATACAAAAAACCCACAAAAGGCCTTTTTCCTATGTATAAAGCTAAGTGCGCAAATGTTTAATTTACCCTTGTACTAATGAAAAACCCACTCCGTCATTGCAATTCCATATTAATTTCTAATGTTATTATATAAACCCATTATAACCCTTTCCTTGTAAATAATTAGAACCCCATATAAAATACCCCAACCCCTTAGTTTTAATATAAACTAATATAAACTACCCCTTATCCCGATATAACATCACTTAAGTCTACCTAACCCCAGTAAAACTTAAGTTAATCCTGTATCAGCTTCACCCAACTCCCTAATCCCTCATTAAGCCTGACCCAATCACTTAACTCGGGATTGGTCCTTAAACTAATCCTGAACCGCCATGATTAAATCCCTAGGCCCCCCATCAATTATCATCATTTACCCTGCGCATCTTTGCCTCCCAACTACTATTGATCATTCCTCCCTCACATCCAATGGCACACAACCATATCGGCCGCGCTCGATGGTTGAGCAATAACCACCCGATAAAGTGGTTTCCCCCCTGGCCCCTGATGCTACATGTCAGATGATGTATGGCATCGAGTGACCCCTCCCTAAAAACTGCCTGCACCACAAAAGCGGTGCGACGACCCTCCAAAACCACTTCCCCCACTCAACTGAAAAACCGTCAACTCTTCATTTGAAAGTGAAACCCACCAAAATTAATCATTTTCTCTATAAAAGGCCACGAAGCCCTCTTTCGCCCTTTCTTTTGCGCATTCTCTTTGTAAGCTGTGTAAACCATTGCTACCACTGTAAATGTCGAATTTACCCATAGACTTCCAATTTCACTCCAGAAGACGCTGTAAGTAGCCCAACCAACCTTTCAGATCGTACCAGGACTACTCCAACCACTGCAGCTGCCTTGAACCATAAATTCTAGAGCCAATTCGCCCAATTCCAGGTATTTCACCACGAATTACCTCTTACCCTTGCAAAATTTCAAAAAACCTTTAACCTGTGCAGTGTTTTGATTTAAAAAATTTGTTAATAATACTACCAATTTTAAAGAAACCACTTCCCTAAACCCTCTGAAATGTCTCAAAACCTTTGCTAAAATGCCCTAGAGCCTAATTCAACTCCACAAGAACTGAATTATGGCTGCCCTGTTATAGACATTTTTGGGCACTGCAACCCCAATCATAAATGTCCATAAACCAAGGGCTCTTAAGTCCCTAAAAGTGTTGTTCCAACCCCTAAAAGAATAAGGTCAGCTGATTACATCATCTCCCAGAAGTTCTCCATGAAAAACTACTCAGAACTGGTCAAAATTGGACCATCTCACCTGCTCCATGGTCAAAGTGCGCTGCATCCCACCTAAATGCACACGGGAGGTGCGATGCATACTGAAAAGCCATTCTATGGGGTGCGATGGGCGAGAGTGGACAAATGGCAGGGTCAATCTGCGAGGTGGAGGATCATGGAATCTTCCAGAAACTTCTCCTGTGACACTTGCCTCTCTGCATTCTCCCAGGGATGAGTAAGAGATCATCAATCTCCAAGTGGAATCAAGAACTATCAGAGAGAGGACACTAATCAAATCTCAAAAGCTGACTCACCCCCCTTGCAAACATCTATAGATGGATCCCTCATCCCAGAGATCCAGAGGTTGGAATTTTGTATCTTGTAAGGAAGTGCTGCTGTTTTCTTGGTGTAACATCATAGTGTTGGGTGATCTAAGCTTTTCATGAGGTGAAGAAGGGCTTTCTTGCTAAGAGGATGACGCTGGGTCAGAACAATTGGTTGTAATCCTCTTTGCTATTCTTGATTATTAATAAAGCTACTCAAGTTTTCCTCCACATTCTTGTATGATTGATGATATATGCATTTGTGTGGTTAATATATATCTGGTCCTATATTGTTTATGATAGTAGATCTCTGTTCTTCGATAGTGTTATGTTGCTTTGATTCTACAGGTGCTCTTTGAAGCTGGGTAGACGAGGAAGCGAGTGGCAAAGATCTATTAGAAGGGAGAGGAATCAAGCGCAAGACAGAGGTTGGTCTCCTTCTTTCCCCTCTTATCTACTTCTCATAAAGGAAAACGAAAGTGGTTTTAGTTTGTTTGTTTCTAAGGTAGCTACCAGCCTTAGTGGGACTAGCAGCTCTGAATAGACACTAGATTTCCCGATAACAAAATGGCGACTCTGCTGGGGAGCAAATAGATTGTTTGTTTATCTATATTTGTTTGCTTTATAAACCTACAGACGGAGCCTGAAGTCAAGCCAGCTAGCCTTCGAACTGCATTTTCTATGCAAGTGCAAAGTAGATCAATGCTGCTTCAGTCTATCTCCAGGTTTTGTTTATGAACTGGACAATCGATTTACAAGCTCTCTAATTGCCCTTGTGGTGGCTCTAGTAACCTCCTTAGATCTACCCCTGTGATTTATTTACTGATTACCACTTGCTCGGCCTGAATCCCTGAACTGTGTTGCAAACTGTGATCAAGAACTGGATCAAAAGTCTCACACTGTACCATCGCACCCTCTCTTCAAGGATATCAGTATGCATCGCACTTCCCGTGTTCTGTAGGTGGGATGCATACTGGAATCCCTGTGTAACAGGTGCGCTGATCAAAAAGGGCTAATTTTGCCTCCAGACTTTGGTTTTTTCACTCTTTTCAACTCTATTCAGGAGTTTTGTTATCTGTAGTCAGCATACCTCTATTGGAAACCCATTTCCTTGCCATTATTCCGCCTCCATTGTGTAAAGAATTGTAAATGTTTTTATGTATTGTGAGCCATTTTCAGTTCTCTTTTACAAAGAAGTAGCGTAATTCAACTGTCGTTTCTTGATCTAGAAGTGTCGCAAGTGTTGTTTTCAGTCATAGAAGAGAATTCGATTTTTCTTGATAGTCAATTACATTGTTACTCTTGTATTTGATTTGAATTAGTAGTTTTTCAAGTGTCGAAAGAAAGTTTTCAATTCCAAATAGCAAAGTGTTGTCATTGTCTTCATTTTGTTTTGAAAAGAAACTTGTTAGTAATGTCGCTTTGAAAAATAATCCAGATTTGCGGTTAGCTTTCTTTTTATCATTCACACATTAAGAAGGCTGAAAACAAATACATGCATGTGAATTTGCATTTAGACTGTTTGTTGGTTTGATTTAGGACAGTGCATATAGTGTGTGCTCTCTGCTCTATGTTGAAAGAATATCATCTCTCTTTCCTTAGTAGCTGTTGGTAAGGTAAATCCCCTCTGCGGACAGAGGCGATCCCACTAGCCTATCACATAACTAGCCACAAACAAACCACGCTGCTACGCAAGTTCCTAGTTATGCATCAAAGGTGAATCAAGAAGACTAACCTGGAGTCCAACGCTATGATTGAAGCAGAGTTGATATCCTTGATCCCTTGCTCCAACAGATCATAACGAATACCTGCACATGCAAAGGAAGAGACGGATACCAACATAAAAACTACCAAGGCACAACTATATTTCAGTCAGAAAGGAAATAAATCAACATATCATCATGACAGATAATGAGATTGGAACTATAATAGCAGTCGCTCATCAATTAATAAACAGGAAAAGTTACAACCATTGTTCTGACGTCGACCCTTCTCCTGGCTGGGTGAGTAACTATATGAGTCTTGACATGCATCTCTTCTCCGGCAGCATAACCTCTCTAGCACTCACTAGCATTCCTCCATAAACTCAACATCTAACACTCCATGACCAATAATCATCACTACTATCACTCAATCACCAAATCACTAGCATAACACTAACACCAACACTCTCGCCCTAGCTTGTCCAATGCATAATGACAAGCTTATATAGATGGATAAGGGAGGAGGATGTGATGAACCGGGACACCTTTCGCGGATTTAGCAAAAGCCATAAAGACGGATAAAGCTCGACAAAAGACTAATTTTCTCTTCTCAGAAAAGCTCCATGTAATGAAGGAAACAACAGTCGGACGTGCATTAAGGCAAAAAGCATGACTAAATTTGGTTGGCGCGACCGTTTCTCTAAGATAGAGCGCCAATGGTCGCGCCCCCTTTTGAGGATCTCCATCATTGGCGCGGGTAAGATATTGTGGACTTGCGCCAATGGAAAAAGAGCACTTTTTAGGGATGATCTGCAGAAGGTGTCTTCAGGGAACATGGAGTACATACTCAGGGGAACATAATGCAAGTGTTTTTAAACTTTGTCACTTCTTATAACTCCCGGGATGGGTCCTCCAAGGTACGACAAGAGGAGTAACAGGGATGGTGACAAATTACTGTGTAACAGATGCCCCCTAAAGCATGAAGTCCGAGAGGTGGAGAGGGGTGAAATGCTTTACAAGAACACACACAGAAGAGCACACAAGAGCACATATAGTTACTGCCGCCGAGGAGCTGTATTAAGAGACATGACTGATAGTTCAATTACATGATGTACATGGTATGGTCGCAGCCATCCATAAGAGAGTACATAAATAATCTGGATCCATAGTATGGACGCAGCCATCTGGTTAGGATCAATGATTTGACTCAGGTATGGTCGCAGCCATCCAGTGAATGAGTCAAGTACCAAGAATCACGCCTGGATTACAACAGACACAATCCAGGGTCTTGCGCTCCATCTCGACCCGAACAAGAGTACAAGTTCAAGCATGTGAATTTATGAGCTGAAGTCGAACATGCATGAACATCGTCTGATTACCAGTCAATGGTGGGAACTGTTAACAGACGCGAGAGGTACCACCAATAATGACAATGGCCCTCAAGGTACTATAGGTACAATCTACGACATGTGAATTAATGAGCTGAAGTCGAACACCCGTAGAATCATTCGATCGGAGGCCAATGATGAAAACCTCACGTCGAACACGAAGAACCTGCCATTGAGGCATGCAGGCTCCAAGGCACCGGAAGGGAGTCTCTAGGTCAACTTCCTGGATAATGAGCTGAAGTCGACAGGGAGTGACCTTGATCGAAGGTGGGCCATAATGTTTCCCACATCATCGACACGAGACAGAGAGATAATGTCGTGAATCAAGATTGTGCGAACTATCAGAGGGAGGTTGTTTATTTGCAGAGGTCAACTTCTCTTGAACATATCGGCGGCACATTAACGAAATTGGCAGTATTTGACATCAATGTATCAAAGGTCATTATGACGAGGCAATGAGTGAATGAGAGGTCAAATAGGGTACCCAAATCCATGGAAGCAAGTGAAAGATATGAGATGAAATATCCCCACCCTGGACACGAAAGCAAAAAGTGCCATGTTCAAGAGCGACATACTGCCGTTACGGTAACAATTATGGTTCAAAAAATTTTATTTTCCCCCACCATTTCTGGCGAGTACCCCAGTTATTTTTAACAAGCTTGATGGGGATAGCATATGCTTGTGTTGTGACAAAATCCGATGTCATTAAGTTTTAACGAGTCTGACAAAGGAAGAACTCGGCGTCTTTTCTTGTTTAGAGAGTTTGAAAAGACAGCAGAAAAGGAAACTCCAGGGATGTCCTTTTTCGTACAGTTGTGTCTCTCGGGCCCGAAAAAGTATAAAATAATACCTGAAAGAACCGCCCGATCATTACGATCGAGGAGTACTTCTCATGATTAGTGACTTCGACCTGAAAAAGTAAAAAAGCGGTCAAAACCACGTCGTTTCGTAACCACTAATGAGTTTGAAACGACAAAAACCCGGTAATCTTTTTATGTTTTAATGGTCGACAAAAAGAACTTAACACGACCGCCCCTTATCACCATTTAACGAGTCAAGAGGAGCGACTTGGCAATCTTTTCCTCTTTAAATGGTCAGAAAAGAGCTGAAAGCGGACCTCCATTTTTATTTTCTTTAACGAGTCAAAAAGGGAAAAATACTCGGCAATCTTTTCATATTTTACGAGTCAGAAAAGAGCGTAAAGGCGACTCGTCCTGAAGGAACGAGTGGTATAAGGGATAGCAACTGGTTCCGGTAATGGTGGAACTTTACTTGAAACACGTAAAGGTTAAGAGGCTGGCTAATAAGACCACTCATCGCTGCGGTTCCTCAGGAAGGGAGAAACAACCAAGTGAAAGCATATGATCGGCCAAAAAAGATGGTAGCGATGGAATGAAACAACCAGGGCTCATCTAGAAGAATTTTAGCGGATAAAAGGCAATCACGGGATGTAAATGGGTTCATTTTTACACAAGCTTGAACCATGGAGAACTTTGCTTGTTAAAAAAAAAAATTTGTTGCATGCCCCCAGCATGATTATACCAATCGAGGTACATGCCCCCCAAGCTTCATGGCATTCACGGAGTGGATGGAATGAAGGTTTATTTGGAAAGACTCGATTGGAGGATGCCCCCGGGCTTCAGTCACGCGCCCGGGTGAGCTGCTGTCATCAGAATGACGGGGTGGGTGCTGGGGCATTTCCTGTGGAAATAAGACCATTTAGGAATGGCAAATGGCTATATGTGAAGTGTGAACCGGGGAATGAAAGTTGGTCTACGACTTTGATCGTTCTTCCTTCATGCGGAAAACACATCACTCTGAAGAGTGAGGACACAATAGCACGTATGCGATAAATATAGTCTCTTCCAAGGAGTAAATTGTAATCTAACGGACCTTGGACTACCATGAGACCCATTTGGATAGTCTTCCCTTCTAACGTGATAGGTACATTGGGAAGAATTCCTAAAGGTCGAGTGATTTCTCGATGGAAACCTACAAGGCTTCTCATCTCAGGCAGAAGCAGTGGGGAACCAAGTGCTTCCCAAGCTGTTGAAGAAAGGATACTAACAGGAGATCCTTCATCAATAATTGTACCAGCCATGACCATGCGATAGACTTGAACTATAATTCGAAATGGTATGGAGGCTGGTAACCGAGGATTGACTAGTTGATCCCAATTAAAGGAAATAACTAGGTTGCTCGGAGGTGGGACTGGATAGACAGCCGGATATGCCTCTAATGGAATTTCTTCCTGTTGTGAAGAAATGAGAGGGATGCTCACTTGATCATTAACGTCTATGTCAATGAATAGAATTTGGATGGTGGGTTCGTCATTCTTGGCAGTGATAACATCATCTGAGGAGGTAACTTCTGAAGGCGAAACCGGGTCACTTGTAATCCGGACCGTTTGACTGTTGTCTGGTTTGGATTCAGATGTAGGATCATCTAGGGGTGGAAGTTCTGAAAGCAAAACCGGGTCACTTGTAATCCAGACCGTTTGACTGTTGTCTGGTTTGGATTCAGATGTAAGAGTAGCTAAAGATGGAACTTCTGTAGGCAAAACCGGGTCACTTGTAAGCTGGACCTTTTGAAAGACCGGGTCACTTGTAAGCTGGGACTGTGGACTTTCGATTGGTTTGGACTCAGGGGGTTCATCTTTGATGATCAAGTGGTGCGTAGATGATGAATATAAATCACTCGTTCCGACCAGGGACTGGTCTGGAGCAGGCGGAGCACAAGTAGGTTCAGGAAGAGAAAGCTGGACTAAAGAGGAATCATGTTTGATTACTTGGTTAATGGAGAGATGCTCTGCAGGTGTAAAAAGACGCTGATATCTAGCGGGTAGTTGGGGTAAGGAATCCGACAGACTTGCCAAAAGACGGGAAGCTTCATCCATCAGTGGACAAAGGCGAAGGAGATGATTACCTTTACAAAGTCGACAAGGGAAACGAACCTTCCCTTTTCTGTTACCAACTAGTAAGGTATCGTCAATTTGCGACAGCAAGGGGCGAGTCGGGTCACGGGACCATATATCTAGGATCCTGGGAATGCCAGGACAATCAGAAAGAAAATGGTCCCCTTTGCATAATCGACAAGGAGACCGGAGCTTCCGCGGAGGAGCAGAAGGTGGTTCCACTTCTGATAGCTTCGTGGTAGATACGACCTTTCCCTTAGGAGACTTCTTCTTTTTGGTCTTCTTCTTCTTCTTCTTAGCCACCTGGTTAGTGAAATCCAAGGTTTCACCAGGCGAAGTAGAAGATGAGGACGCAGCAATAGGCGAAGAAGGGAAGGGGTCCACCTTAGAATCAACATGGTGTTGTTCGAGTGGAGGAGGTAGTGGTGGGACAGGATTCATCACACTTGAGACCACCAAGTTTGAAAACAACCATACAGGTAAACCAATGGTCAACCCAGGCAAAGACAATGTTGCGATATACTGAACACCAACATTTCCAACAGAAGGAAATGGGCGAGGGTACCCATCAGGAGGAACACCTTGGCCGGTGGGCACCGGAAAGGCTTCCATTGAACGAGAATTAACCCTACTCAAGCTAACGTACGCAAAATCTAATTGGGTAATGTTATCGTGGCCAATAAATTTTTTAAGACACAAAGACACGACTTGACCTTTTCATGTTTTAAGAGTCGAGAAAAGGACAAAAGATGACTCTAGTCTCCTTCGAATATTTAATGAGCACGAAGTGACAAGACGCTCACAGGAACCTTTTCGTTTAGGGAGTCCGAAAAGGATCAAAAGTGACTGCTCTGGAATTCTAGGTAGAGGGTGTGCCAAACTTTTCGCAAAACCACAGAATACTTTTTAGGGTACGGGTGGTCGATCTTCGTGAATGCTGTGTTCACTGCATTGCGAATCGTAGGGCGGTTGACACGGCTTCCTATGGATAAAGGCTTTATTCCTATAGGGGTCTCCCAATATATACTCGACGGTACGTGGGAGCACAGTCCGTATTGGCAGCTACCGTTTCACCGTGGAGGAATCACCCAACCACTCGACGATAAACTACCAGGTTTAACGACGCCGGAACACGTCTCTAACCTAGACCTCTAGAGTGTTTGCGTTATGTTCCAATGCGTTGTTATGTTCATTGAGTTCATTTTAAAGTTTATCTTTGATTATGTTTCAGTTTCTTGGTCCTACCGTATGTGATATCTCGAAAACTTCTTACATGCAAACTATATGCCGGAATTAAATCATTTGATTCGATGAATTCTATCTACAGGAGGGTTGAGATCTTTTTCACAAACGAAATGATCACTTCAACAAAGAACAAAGATCCTAATGCAGCTAATAACAAGAAACGAAATTTTGTCTTTTTCTTTTCAATAGCAACAAATAACAATAAATGCTAACTACTATAATGCAAGAGATTTTTTGTTTTTCTTTCCTTTAAGATGGCATGATGCATGTAAACAAATTCTAAGAGATATGCACAATCCACGTTCAGTCAATGAAATAGAACCAATTCTGAAACACAAAATGAACCATGCAAGCAAGGAAAAACACAAAAACTAGTGAACTTCAAAGAGGCTAGAAGTGAAGTATTCAGAGTATAGAAGATCAAGCTTTAACAAAGCACTGGATAGGTGTAGAATAATCAATAAGCTGACTGGATGATCAAGAGATCGAAACTTCCCACAAAAGGCTAGACATGCAAAGTCACTGGAAATAAGCAAACAACTGAGGGATACAAGCTAAGACCAGTCAAGCAGAGGTTCAACACAGTTCCAGAGGCTGAAAGAGATATATAAAGAGACAGAATGAGCTTTCCACCCACACACAGGCAAAATTTACAGAGCTGGCGCGACTGTCAGCCTGCAACTTGCGCTACCACAGAATTGGCGCGAGTTGCTTTTGAGCAACGTGCGCCAACTGGCGCGACTGTCAGAGAAATAATCGCGCCAATTAAGCTTGCCAACTAAAAAGATAAAAGATACGACCTCAGGTCGGGTTGACAGTGCTCAGATGGGTCAAACAGTAAAGAATCAACTCAAAACTGACTCAGGAAGCTCATGCACTCAAGCAAGCAGAAGAAAATTAACATGCAAGACAGAAATCAAAGAGTTACTCCCCAGTGGAGTCGCCAATTTGTTCTTAAGGTAAATCCCCTCTACGGACAGAGGCGATCCCACTAGCCTATCACAGGACTAGCCACAAACAAACCACGCTGCTACACAAGTTCCTAGTTATGCATCAAAGGTGAATCAAGAAGACTAACCTGGAGTCCAACGCTATGATTGAAGCAGAGTTGATATCCTTGATCCCTTGCTCCAACAGATCATAACGAATACCTGCACATGCAAAGGAAGAGACGGATACCAACATAAAAACTACCAAGGCACAACTATATTTCAGTCAGAAAGGAAATAAATCAACATATCATCATGATAGATAATGAGATTGGAACTATAATAGCAGTCGCTCATCAATTAATAAACAGGAAAAGTTACAACCATTGTTCTGACGTCGACCCTTCTCCTGGCTGGGTGAGTAACTATATGAGTCTTGACATGCATCTCTTCTCCGGCAGCATAACCTCTCTAGCACTCACTAGCATTCCTCCATAAACTCAACATCTAACACTCCATGACCAATAATCATCACTACTATCACTCAATCACCAAATCACTAGCATAACACTAACACCAACACTCTCGCCCTAGCTTGTCCAATGCATAATGACAAGCTTATATAGATGGAGAAGGGAGGAGGATGCGATGAACCGGGACACCTTTCGCGGATTTAGCAAAAGCCATAAAGACGGATAAAGCTCGACAAAAGACTGATTTTCTCTTCTCAGAAAAGCTCCATGTAATGAAGGAAACAACAGTCGGACGTGCATTAAGGCAAAAAGCATGACTAAATTTGGTTGGCGCGACCGTTGCTCTAAGATAGAGCGCCAATGGTCGCGCCCCCTTTTGAGGATCTCCATCATTGGCGCGGGTAAGATATTGTGGACTTGCGCCAATGGAAAAAGAGCACTTTTTAGGGATGATCCGCAGAAGGTGTCTTCAGGGAACATGGAGTACATACTCAGGGGAACATAATGCAAGTGTTTTTAAACTTTGTCACTTCTTATAACTCCCGGGATGGGTCCTCCAAGGTACGACAAGAGGAGTAACAGGGATGGTGACAAATTACTGTGTAACAGTAGCTAGGATTTTCATTGCAAAAATAAGATTAAATGATTGCTTATCATCTTAGATTGCATTTTAGGAATTGTATGTCTACAACACGCGGTGAACCTGAAAGGCAAATTTCTTAAGAAAGATCAACTGTAAAATAAATTTAATGAATCTAAAAATGCTTTGGAACCTAACACACAACATTTAGAAGTCTAGGCTAGAGACGTATTCTGGCATCGTAAAGCCTGGTAACTGTTGTTTTCATTGCTGGTTGGGTGATTCCTCCACTTCGAGACGATAAGTGCCAGTACAAACTTGTGCTCCCATGTACCGTCGAGTATATATTGGGAGACCACAATAGGCTTTATCCTTTATCCATAGGAAGCCGTGTCTGCCATGCTATCGATCGCAATGCACTGAACACAACATTCGGGAAGTTTGACTGTCGTACCATAAAAAGTATTCTGCAGTTTTGAGATTGGTTTGGTAATCCCTCTGTCTAGATTTCCAGAGTAGTCTCTTTCATTCCTTTTCAGACTCCTTAAAGGAAAAGGTCCATCTGAGCACTTGTCACTTCAAGCTCATTAAAAATCGAAGGCGACTAGAGTCATCTTTTGTTTTTTCTCAACTCTTAAAAATTGAAAAAACAAGTTGTGTCAAAGCGTCTAAAATTCATTTAAATCGGAAACATATTTCCCCTTGATTTTTGGTTGGTCGAGTAATCTGCAATCGTGGAAGAAAGTCAATTGAAACCCCGTCGTTCGCGGAGGCTTACGAGTCAACCATCTTTGTCTCCAGACTCAAACCTGCTACGGACGAAGCGAACTCGTTTAACTAGTTCCAAATCCCCTGGTAAAGTTAGAACAAGTGTTCTGACACCATTGGAGACTTCGGTTACTTCGAACATTTCTGGTATCCCTGCCTTTACAGAAGAAGTTCCGTAGCCACCAAAGGATAGTAGAATTGATCCTTGTGTGGAGGTAAACGCTTGTATTACTGAACTAGCTCCATCCACAGCTGACTCAGGAGGTGTTATTCCCCAAACCTTTGTCGCTGCAGATTCTATACCTTCTTCGGCACTAGAAATATTTTACGGACCTGACGGTCTACCTCTTCCACCTGGTCTGATTGCTATAGAAGAGATTGTGGAGGATCCTCCATCTAGTACTCCATCGTAATTTGGAGTCGGGATCACCCTATATCCTTATTCATCAGAAATTAGTCTACCGTTATTGGAAGCTCCTATAGAATCGCTAGGAAATATTTTGGATAGACTAGAAATGTTTGAACAACTGTCGACATCTAGGATTGTGTCATCTGACACAGCGACGGCAGAACTTCCTTCTGTCACTCCAACAAATGTTCGCCAACATACCATCTATCCCAACTAGCTCTCAATTGCTAGACAGGGCCCACTCAGGGGCTATTTCGACAGTATGGTCCGTTCTCGTTTGTTCATCTGGAATGATATCCGAAAACTCTTATGTTGAATCTTAGCAAATTGATCCTTCACGGTGTCAATTTGGGCAATCTGGTCCTCAAGGGAAAACCATTCCTTTAAGTACCGGATTACCACCGTATGGGGGGAAATATACCCTTTCATTGTCTCCTCCAGGAGGACAACCATACGAGAGT
Source organism: Pinus tabuliformis (assembly GCA_031772625.1). NCBI lineage: Eukaryota > Viridiplantae > Streptophyta > Pinopsida > Pinales > Pinaceae > Pinus > Pinus tabuliformis. Next base: position 1,525,937,074 of record CM062818.1, on the reverse strand, counting down.
TCACAAAAAAATTCAGGTTATGCTGGAATTACATCTAGCGGTTGGGTGCCAATACTGCCTCAACAACCAAGAGTTGTATACTCGATGCAACAATGTTTAGCTATGTTAAATATACCAATTACACTGGCTATTGTGACGGTGTCGCAAGTACAAGCGTTGCCTGTTGTATGCCAACCTCAGGTTTCTTAGGTTGTAATACAACAACCTCTTGTCCCTGCGACTCAACCACAATCGCCAACTAGTGGAATGACACAGGGCCCAAACAGGTACGATTACCCCTCATCTTGGTCAAACAGCCAGTATTGGACAATAGCACATGGCTTCACAACCATGGCTGGTGCAATATCAAGAACCATAATTCCAACAAGTTTACCAAGGATTTGAGCAACAAATCTTTGCAAATAATTGGCAGCCGTATATTCAAAACAGTCAAAATCAACCATTCTAAAATGGTTATGCTCATCAACCTTATCAAAGTTACCAGCATCAAATGCATTATGCTGGTATGCAAAGACCAACTGCCCAAGCAATTCCATCTTATCCTGGGTATGCTTCACCAAACCTGAATCAACAGTTACCCTTCGTGGCAACTTTAGAGTTACCAGATCTAAATCGGCTAACGAACGATCCAATTGCTTATGCCCCTTGGTGGCCAGCAATTCCGCATAAACTTCCGTCAGATATTCCTAAATTTAATGGAAATCCGGGTGAATACCCGTCGAATCATGTGATGACCTTTCATCTGTGGTGTTCATCAAACACCCTAAACAATGATTCGATTAGACTTCGCCTTTTTCATAGAATTTTAACTGGTCCGACAGCAAAATGGTATATCGAATTACCTAGAGCCTCGTTTGATAACTTCACTACCCTAGCCACAACCTTTTTAACCCATTTTCAGTTACCCATAAGGTACTAAATGGGAACAAAACTCCTTACCAATTTCAAACAAACGACGGCCACTCACATATCCGATCATATTCATGAGTGGCGACGTCGTCGTAGAATGGTAAAAACATATGTTCCTGATTAGCTTTTAGCTGAATGGTTTATTAAGTCATTATTACCTTCCATTACAGAAGATGTGGCAAAATGAGGAGTCGTCACTGAAGAGCAAGTTATTGCTCGTGCGCAATATTTAGACTTGATTTATACTCAGTCTAGCACGCTCTAAGATAAAATTATTGACACTCCCAGGCTGGAATTTTCCGTTCCTCCTCCTCCTAAATTGAACAATGACTCTAATGCCGGCGATGGTGTGATTGGTACGACAGACACGAAATTAACAAAGGCTACATCTAAAAAGGCCCGTAATATTTCTAGTCAAAATGCAAAAGAAGAACTTCTCGCCTCGAAAGTAAATGCCGTCTCAACTGACAAAGGCAAAGAAACCAAGCAACTAGGAGGCAAGAAGAAAAACAAAGGGAAGAAGAAGAAACAGGAAGAATCATCACCTGAAAAATATTCTGCAAACCCTTCTAGAGATAAGAAACCAAATCGTCCATGTCTTATATGTGATGAGGATCATTGGACAAGAGAGTGTCCATATAAAGCTGAGCTTAGAAAATTCTTCAAGAATTCGAAAACCTCGGTGGTATTAACTGATCCGTTTCCAAATCCAGGAACAAATCTGGTTGCCAGTGATAATGCTTCCCCGTCCCAAGTGGTAATGTTTTCAGTTTCGAAACAACAAAATGATGCTTTGATAACGACAAGGAATAAAGATTACAGAAATCCACAGCTGTCGAACAACAAGGATAAATATCAACCTAGTAGTTTGACAACAACTTTGACAGAAGTTGCGCCGCCCATCATTCCAGAGCTGACAATAAAACCGCCAAAGGGAGTAGTACACAAGTCGACATTTAATCCGTGTGCCAGAGCAGTGAAACATTATAATATAGTGGAAGATCTGGCCCAATCGCCATCCACTATGTCGACACTTGAGGTACTGCAAAATTGCCCCTCCCAAAAGCAGGCTTTATTATCAGCAATAGGTGGGATAGACCCAAAGGATTCTAATATTGTATCCTTTAATCACAAAGGATATGATCCTCAGTTACCAGCTCAACTAGCTTTCCTCATTCAAGTGAAAGCCCTCAACAAAAATATTCATCGAACAATTATTGATGAGGGGGCATCTACATGTATTATGTCGATGAGTTGCTGGAAAACTTTAGGATCTCCAACCTTGTCGCAATCTTCGACGACATTAAAGGCATTTGATGGACGAACATATACCCCATATGGGATTTTAAGTAACTTACAAGTTGAACTGGGGGGAAAAATAGTAGAAATAGATGTTGAAGTAATCGACGGAAACCTTGATTACAACATCCTACTAGGAAGGCCCTGGATATATGCAATGGCTGCCGTTGTGTCGACCTACTTTAGAAAGATTGCATTTCCCTTTCAAGGAGGAATTACAATCGTCGACCAACAAACATTTCTCCCCAATAGTTCCCAAGTTACGGGAATCATTCCGATGATCCATGGAAGCCCCCATTCGCTTCAAAATATCGGAGTAGGCCTACTAAAAGACCCTATATTAATGGGGACTTTTGCTCTCCCACCTCCAATCAATCTGGCGGAAGTGGCGATGGTAGGAACTTGCAATATGATATCTTCTATTCAAAATATCTCAGAAAACGATATTAACATGGATCATCTGCAGGTATTGCCTCCAAGCCCAATAGAAATATTGTAGCAATCAATGTTTTCAGCATGGGAGGCAGACCTGAATCAACGCTCATCAAGCGTTTGGATAGATAGGTCTAAGGAATATGGCACCCCTTCAGATCCTTGGTCGCAAGTGCATTACACCGATGAAGGAATTGTTCATTCAATGATAATTGACGGGGCACCATGGGAAAATTACCACCATCGTTCCCATCTTCCGGATTGTCAAGAAGATACTCCTGATGGCCTTCATCATCCTTCAATTTTTGATTTCCTATCAAATACTATAAAGACAGTGGATTTTGAGCGAAACTTGTCCAATATCGAAGAGACTATCGCTATAAATATCTCGGCCAAAACAGATGTTGTAGAGAATATTTATGTTGGCAAATGTTGTTCTCCTCCAGAACTGGAAATATACAAAGCTCTTTTTCGCGAATTCAGAGATGTCCTTGCTTGGTCATATGATGAAATGCCAGGAATTGACTCGAGTATAGTTGAACACGAAATCAAGATGTATCCAGATGTCAAACCATTATGACAACGGCTACAGCAGGTGCACCCCAAGAAAGCCACTGCCATCAAGGCAGAAGTTGAAAAACTTCTCCATGCTGGTTTTATTTACCTGGTTCCTCTAACCGATTGGGTATCGAACATTGTTCCTGTAATGAAAAAACAAGGAACATTAGAGTGTGTGTCAATTATAGGGATGTAAATCAAGCTTGTCCAAAAGACAACTATCCTACACCCTTTATTGACCAGATAATTGATGAATGCGCCGGATGTGAAATCTTTTCATTTATGGATGGATTCTAAGGGTACAATCAAATAAATATCCGCCCACAAGACCAGTCAAAGACTGCATTTATTTGTCCGTGGGGCACATTTGCATATCTCAAGTTACCCTTTGGTTTAAAGAACGCAGGGGCAACATTTCAGAGGGCAATGAATTATGCCTTCCATGACATCAAAAACATCGTTCAACCATATCTCGACAACCTTCTGGCTCGTTCGCGAAAGCGGACCGATCATCCACATCATTTAAGAGCGATATTTCTACGTTGCCGACACTACAAGATACGACTCAATCCACAAAAATGTGTGTTCTGTGTCAGTTCTGGTCATTTACTTGGCTTTGTAGTCTCAAAGGACGAGATTCATCTCGACCCATGTAAGGTTCAGGCAATCATAAATTTTCCTCCACCTTCAAATTTGCTTCAGATTCAGAAACTCCAAGGGAAAGCAAACTTTCTGAGGAGGTTCATTCCAAATTACACCGAACTTGCTAAAGGTTATACGAGTATTTTGAAAAAAGAAGTACCCTTCGTCTGGGATCAGGTCGTGCAAGCTTCATTTGATGCTTTAAAGGAATCCCTAATGAAAGCATCATTAATGTATGCTCCTGATTATAAAAAAGATTTTAACCTGTATCTCGCTGCAGCAGATACAACCATCGCAATGGTTTTAGTACAAGAAGACAATGGAATTGAACATCCCATATATTATTTGAGTAGAAACTTAAATGATACAGAAAGCAAGTATTCCTACGTTGAAAAGCTGGCTCTCGCAGCTGTTCAAGCAATACAGAGATTTCAACACTATGTCCTCTTTCGAAAAATTACCATTTTGTCAGATTGCAACCCCATGACTTATATATTGCCGAGACAGTTGCTGGGGGGAAAATATTCAAAATGGATAGAAATCCTTCAAGAGTTTGATTTGGAATTTGTAAAATCCAAATCAAAGAAATCCCTCGTTTTCGCAGAATTACTATACGATCTCACATCGTCGTCCAACGATGAAACATCCGAAGAAACCATCGTGGATGAGTCTTTGTTTCTGATATCTTCAAGCAATCCGTGGTATGGAGATATAATCATCTATCTCCAAACCAAAAAATATAGGTCTAATACCTCTCATTCAAAAATATATTCGATACCAATCAAAAGACTACATGATCGTCGGTGATACACTTTACCGTCGTGGTGTCGATACAGTTCTGAGGAGGTGCCTCACCCATGAGGAGGCCGAAAAATTCCTGAATGATTTCCATTCAGGCGCGTGTGGGGGGCATCAATCTGGTTACGCTACGACGCAAATTTTTTTACGAGCAGGATACTTCTAGCCAACAATGTTCAAAGATTGCATAACCGCAGTCAGAAGTTGCCATGCATGTCAAATTTTCGATAGCAAAACCAGAAGACCACCCGCACCCCTACAGCCAATAGTTACTGTTGGGCCATTCACCAAATGGGGCATAGATTTCATGACATGTAACCCCACCTTGACTGGGGGGGCATGGGTATATCATTGTCACGGTAGACTATTTTACCAAATGGGCCGAGGCGATGCCTACTTTAAACAACACCGGCGCAACAGCTGCCCTTTTCTTTTTCAATCATGTAGTCACTAGATTTGGCGTTCCACAGGCCATAGTCACAGATCATGGATCACATTTTTGTAATCACACGATGGTTGAATTGGCTGCCAAATTGGGGTTGTCCCACGACAGCTCTACTCCATATTACCCGCAGGCCAATGGACAAGTTGAAGCAATCAACAAGGTCCTGAAGCGAATGCTGCAAAGGATGATTGGAGTCCAAAAAAGGAGTTGGCACCTGATCCTATACTCAGCCTTGTGGGCATACCGAACATCGGTAAGGAATGCAACTGGGTTTACACCTTTTCAATTGGTGTATGGCCTAGAAGCAATCTTACCAGTTCAGTGTGAAATCTCGTCCCTCAAACTCGCAGTCGACCTTCTCCCCGGAACTTCAGAAGAGGAGGCTCGCTTCTTGGAACTAATCCAATTGGATGAAACCCGTCGTGATGCCGCTTTGGCTAATGAAGCCCATAAGAAATGAGTCAAGGCGCAGTTCGACAAGAATGTCAAACCCCATGTCTTCTCAGAAGGTGAATTGGTCTTACTTTATGACCAAGAATCCGATAAATTGGGAGCAGGTAAATTCAAGTCTTTGTAGATGGTCCCCTATATTTTTAAGCGTGTATTAGCAAAAGGGGCCTATGAGTTAATTGATTATGACGGGATTCCACTGGCGCAACCCCGTAACGGGTTGTACCCTAAGTGTTACTATGCATGATTCAGTGTAGTAACCCATATGCTTTTGTTACGTTTTTGTTTTCGCTAAGGGTAATTTTTTTGGTCAAGTAATCTGCTTTTTACATTTGTCGCAGATGTCGAACCTATTGGAATCTTTTGTTGGATATGTCGACGGAGCGAGTCGTAGTTCGCGGAACCTATCTTCTGCGGCCTGGGCCATTTTTGATCCAAGTGGCGAGTTAGTAAGTTTCAGAGGGGTATGTATTGGTCGGTAAAAAAATAGCATCGCTGAATATAGCGCGTTGCTAGAACTTCTCTCTAATGCCATCACACATGGCATATGCCGACTTGTCATCAGGCTAGACTCACAACTCGTCATACTACAACTCACTGGTATCTACTCCGTCCGAAATCCAGCTATCTATCGCATGTTCCTAAGGGTCAAGATTTTAGAAAGGCAATTTGATTTTATTCAATATCAACATATTTCCAGAAACTTAAACACATTAACCAATTCATTGGCCAATTATGTGTTAGATAGACATTTGCAACATTTATAAAAAGAAGCATTTCATTAATATTTTCATCAGGATCATGTAACTTAACCAAAATAAGCTCCGAAAATAAAAAATATATATATAACTGTTTATGGTTTACACATAATATTCTGTAACCAAGACAAAATTGGTCAAATGACCCAAAACTCAAAACGCTAGGGGGCACCCTAGCCTAATGATGCTGGTGATAACAAGTCACTGCCTGTGCAATCATGCGTAAAAGCCTAGTCCATCGACTCGGCACCCTGGTAGTATGTCGCTGCAACCTCAGAGGCAGCTTGTCAGTCCTCACATCTGGAATACCAAGAGTGAGGCCTTTGACCTGATCATACAATTCTGAAAGAGTCTCGGCCACATCAAGGTCGCGAAGGATAGCCCTTCCCACAGCTTCTCCTGCTGGAGCAACAGCTGGCACTCTCAGGCGTACTACTGGCCGAACTGGTCCAACATATACATGAGCACATGAGTTTTGATTAGTCCTGATAGAAGAAAGCACAAGAACATTATAAAAGAAACGATAAACAAAGATATGGTCAAAGAATTTACCGTTGACACCCCACTGCTCGCCAGCCGGCAGTACCAAATCTGGATCACCCCGGAAATCCATACCAGCATATGGATACTCGGAAAAAACCATCTCCTGACAGTTGAACCACTCGAAGAAGGTATCAGAAAAGGAAACCTGGGACTGACTAGCATGTCTGGCCGTAAGGTCGACCCATCTCTGCATCCGTGGCTCAGTCGGCTGAGGTAAACCAAGTGAAACATACTGCAGCTGCATCAGTGGGATCTTTTCCAAGGCAAAAGTGGTCAAATAGAACCATATCCAAAGTTCTTCAATCTTCCATTTTTCACCTTGTTCAGTTATTCTTTCATCACGGAGAGTACTGCACCACACCAGTTGAACACCTTTGGTTCAAGGCATTCCAAGGCATACTGCATATAAGACCTGTTGGCCACATGAAGAGCCGCACTACCAGCCAGTCTAGAAAAAGTGAACAGAATGGTCCTTAGGGACCTGTCAGTGACATCTCAGATATTGATATTGCCATCCTTACTGGACTGAGATCCCTCTCTCCAATACCTACGACTGTAATCTCTCACAGATTCACCCCCACGGGCCGAACCTGATAATGAGATAGGGGCACCACGCCTCGATAAGCCGGTCAAAAAATAGATGTCCACGACAGTCAAGGGGATGGACTTGCCCCTAATCTGGAACACCTGGGTGGTAGGATCCCATGCATCAAGAAAATATTGCAACAAGTTGATTTGTTGCCTCATGCTAGAGATGCGGAAAAACTTGAATAGGCCACAGTTCCGCAGTGCATTTACCGTAATTGGATCATGTAAAGCAAGCATTACCTCTTCTTCATGCTCATGTTCTTGCCATGGAATGGGAATTTTTCTCCAATGAATCTCTGGAAACAAATAAGAGGAGAGTCAGTATCCTGATTTGGTGAAAAACAGGCAAAAATTTCCATGAAAAACTGTGCACAAATTTCCCTCCTTGTGCCCATCGCACCCCCAGTAGTGTTCTGGGTGGGATGCATGTTGATTGGCTAATGGCCAAGCCAACATGCATCGCACCTTTCGATATAGAAGAGGTGCGATGGAGCCAGGGCGAGTTTTTCAAACCCCAGAGGCTCAGAAAAACTAGAAAACATGCTCAGAATTCAAAAAGGAAAGAATGAAACTGAAGAGCTCAGGATTAGCTCGTAGTTGGTCCAAACGGCGCCAAGAACCTTCCACAGAATCTCCCGGAATCAATTGGTGAAAATCAAGGGGGAAAACACCTCCAAAGCTCCAACAAACCAAAGTTCAAAAGAAATGGTAAAATGAGAGGTAAAAAGCCACTTTTAAATTACTTTTCACGTAATTCAAGTAAAATATTAGTGTTTTGACTCATTTTTCAAGCATATATTATTCGTTTCTAACTAGTTTGATGAAGCAATTGAAAAGGCAGTACAACCTTTGAAGGAACAAAGTTTTCAATCGTAAAATCAAGGTAATCAATGACCAAAAGATCAAGCAGTTTTAATGCGGAATTCAAGCTCGTTAAAAAATAAACATAAGCAATGAGCAAATGTTTTCCCCAGAGTTTAACCTCATTAAAAAATGAACCAATTTTCGGTAAATAACCATCGTGAATGCATTATCATCAGCATTTTAAGCCTTGGTCATGTTCTCATCATCACCTCCACTCTGTATTGGCCAATCATTCACCTCCATTTGATTTTTTACCCTTTTTGAGGAACAGCTGCGAAGAGTGATCCTGTTAGCCATCCTTGTGACACTGCCGTGATTGGAAAATTCCAAACCTTACCTGGAATTAGTTGCTACCCGAATTTATCACTCATTCCTCGAAAAACGAGTCTCCTTTAAGCTCTTTTCATCTGAATCGTAAAATATGAAAAGATTGCCGAGCAATTGGCCTCTCCAACTCGTTAAAGTGACCAAAAGTGCTATCCCTCCTTTAGATTTTAATCTTTTTGGACCTAAGGTATTATTACACAAAAAGATCGAGTGCTTGTTTTGTTTGGCTCGTTAAAATTACCGAAAATCCATCCCTTTTGTATTATTTTATACTTTTTCGGACTCAAGGGATTATACGAAGAAAAAGGATTATTGGAGTTTTCTTTACGTCCCTTTTCAGACTTTCTAAAATTGAAAAGGACCGAGTTATCTTTGTCGTTAAACTCGTTAAAACCAAATAGCGACAAACTTGTCCATACATACAAGAACGAGTTTCACTATCGCTAGGCTCGTTAAAACATAGCGATGGGTTTGCCTGAAGGGAAAATTATAGAACAAGGATATGTTACCCTCCTCAAGCTTGACAAAAATAAAGAGGTACTGGTCAGCAATGACCGGGGAAAAATTGGGAAGAAAACTTGAAGAAATTTTATTGGTAGCAAGTCACTCTTGAACATGACACTTTCGCTCCGCATCCGAGTCGGGTTGGGTTGTTCTGTTCACTGGTCATATCACCATTGGTCCATCACACCATCCATATTTGGGGTTAACGCTACCAATCCATCATGTCAGTGTTTCCGATATGTTCAAGAGAAGTCGCTCAGAGAATTCACCTGTGTCTCATCCACTGCATTACATTCACGCTCCATTCTTTCATGACCACCACCCTAAACCTCATGTCATCAGATCGTTTTCACCTCCATGAAAATCATTTGCTCCGTTCTGTGTCATTGATGTGGGATTCACTAAGGCCCTCCTATGATGGATCGCTTCTTGTCGACATCAGCTCATTATCCAGGAAGTCGATCAAGGAACAACCCTTTCAATACTTTGAAGCTTGCATGCCTCAATGGCAAGTTTCTCACTTCCGGTAACAGGTTTACATCAATGGCCTTCGACCGAAAGATTTTGCATGGTGTTCGACGCCAAGTCCCTTATTCAAACCACATGAATTTTACTGTAGTACCTTGAGGGTCATCATCATTATCGGTGATTCCTCTCGTGCCTGTTAACAACTTACATCATTGGCTGGTAATTAGGCGATGTCTTTCCATGTTCGACTCCAGGACATCTCTCACATGGATCGACTTGTACTTTGAGTGAAGATCAAACGAGATTGAAGACCCCGAATCTAGTTTCATCCATCCGAGCTAAGATATATATTCAAGAAAATAAAGACATCAAATGTACATCATTGCTGCATAGATAATCATCCAATCCAAGGGTGATGGCTCTACCAGAATCATCAGTCTGCACTCAGACGATTGTCTGTCTTATGTACATGAAAATGGATTTATAAAGCTGAGCATGGGAATTCCCACCTCAGCTAGATCATGAGAATATTATGAAGATAATGTATTGTATTATATCTTATTACAGGTCGCCTTCCAGCTCGAAAAAACTTCGGATCCTCATGATAAAGCATTTCACCCGACATTGAAAGATTAACGACCTCATGCTTTAGGGGGCAACTGTTATAGACATTTTTGGGCACCGCAACCCCAATCATAAATGTACATAAACCAAGGGCTCTTAAGTCCCTAAAAGTGTTGTTCCAACCCCTAAAAGAACAAGGTCAGCTGATTACATCATCTCCCAGAAGTTCTCCATGAAAAACTACTCAGAATTGGTCAAAATTGGACCATCTCACCTGCTCCATGGTCAAAGTGCGCTGCATCCCACCTAAATGGACGGGAGGTGCGATGCATACTGAAAAGCCCTTCTATGGGGTGAGATGGGCGAGAGTGGACAAATGGCAGGGTCAATCTCCAAGGTGGAGGATCATGGAATCTTCTAGAAACTTCTCCTATGACACTTGCCTCTCGGCATTCGCCCAGGGATGAGTAAGAGATCATCAATCTCCAAGTGGAATCAAGAACTATCAAAGAGAGGACACTAATCAAATCTCAAAAGCTGACTCACCCCCCTTACAAATATCTATATATGGATCCCTCATCCCAAAGATCCAGAGGCTGGAATTTTGTATCTTGCAAGGAAGTGTTGTTGGTTTCTTGGTGTAACATCATAGTGTTGGGTGATCTAAGCTTTTCATGAGGTGAAGAAGGGCTTTCTTGCTGAGAAGATGATGCTGGGTTAGAACAATTGGTTGTAAGCATCTTTTCTATTCTTGATTATTAATAAATCTACTCAAGTTTTCCTCCACATTCTTGTATGATTGATGATATATGCATTTGTGTTGTTAATATATATCTGGTCCTATATTGTTTATGATAGTAGATCTCTGTTCTTGGATAGTGTTATGCTGCTTTGATTCTACAGGTGCTCTTTGAAGTTGGGTAGATGAGGAAGCGAGTGGCAAAGATCTATCAGAAGGGAGAGGAATCAAGCAAGGAACCAAGCGCAAGACAGAGGTTGGTCTCCTTCTTTCCCCTCTTATCTACTTCTCATAAAGGAAAACGAAAGTGGTTTTAGTTTGTTTGTTTCTAAGGTAGCTACCAGCCTTAGTGGGACTAGCAACTTTGAATAGACACTAGATTTCCCGATAACATGCCCCTATTGCCATGGATGTAAGACCCATTACGACTCCACACTTAGACCTGGACCACCTTCCCCTAGTTGACAGGGACTTCCAAATAAAAGATACTATTGCCCTAGAGCTTCTGCTTAAAATTCATTTCTTAATAAAAGACAGATACCTAAACCATACAGATGATATTGGCCTATAGGAGTCCAATTTACCTAGATACCAGTTCCCCCAAGTTCACATCTTTCTATAAATTGTTCATATGTGATATGCATGCTATGTCCCTAGCCATAGAGCCATAATGTCTCATGACTAGAGGGTTCTGTTCACTATCACAGCTGAATCCATTAATAAAATGTTGCAGTTCCAACCAGGGCTAAGTTTAACCCCACTCTCAATTGGAGACTTATTGTACCAGTATCCCAAGCTAAGCCCATAAAGATTGGCCCAGTTGTTTCAAACCTTGATTAGAGAGGAAAAGGACATCCCTAAAGACCCCCCTCCATATGTATCATCTATTTTCTCTCAATGGGGCCAGAACATTAACCATGATATCCTATGTTTTGGGTTACTCTACTAGTGAATATATTGATGAAATTATTCTTGTTTTCATGTCCATCTATACCCCAGGGCAACCTCCTGCAACCACATATGACTTTGCCACATTCATAGCTGATAGAATGCATGAGCAGTTCACAAGAATGGGCAATGAGAGAGTTTTCAAATACTCCTTTGTATTGTACCATCTATTTTTGTATTATCAGTTGGATAAGTTCCCTTTCACCCTCCAGAAGCTTGACACCAGGGGCCAGCCCATATCTGTCATCTTTTGGACCCCACTTTTCCATGAGTATAGATCACCATATACATACTCAAACTTCATAGATTCTTTTTTGCATGCAATCATGACTATGCTCATTGGGAATCCTCCACCTAGGATAAGTCTAGAGATAAAAAGAGTCCTCCAGCTTTCTAAGCAAACCAAAGTGGGAGATTGGTATCTTTACCAAAACCCCACGGAAATCATAAAATATGGTTGCTAGCTTGCACCGTATAAGTTGCCAACATACCTTCCCATGAGGTTTTTTGCCTTAGAATATTACAGACAGATCATCAATGCAGATGAAGTTAGCTTTGTCAATGCCAAGAAGAAGGCCAATTTCAAAATAAAAAACCAGTTAGGCCCCTTCATATGCAATTTCAGAGAGGCAGGGAAAGTGGTAGACTTGATCCTGTAAAGAATGAAATTCCAAAGGAGTTTTGTATGGAGATATGACCCTTTCGAATTCATTACCAAGAAAAGGAAAAAGGTCAAGCTAGGACCTTTAATCCACCACCCCATGGGAGAAATAGAGGCATATGCCAATCAAACAGAATGGGTGGAAAATACCTTAGTAAACAGAGACAACACAAGAATAGATGTAGAAAATGCTTTGATTGATTTGGAAAAGTAGCTTGATGAGAGCTCTTTTATGCAAGTACCAAAAGAGCAAGAAAGAGCCATGAGCACCCCTCCAATCATGCAGACTCCTCAGAATGAGGAGAAAAATCCAAAAATAAATAGAGAGGGAGCTTCCACTTTAGGAATGGACACCTCTAATCTGCAACAGGAAACAAGTCACAACAAAAGGCAAAGGCTCAATCCGGCCTTTGAACAGGAATATATAGAAGGATCAGCATAGGCAGGGAAAATTTTAAGAACCCCCCCTAAATTTATAAATATAATAAATGGGCGAATCTCCATGGTATATAGGAAAAATGGAAGGCGATTTTATCAATAATATAATATGTATATATAATTTTTTGGCGAATCTCTCACCAGGCATGGTGAATATTTTACTCAATTATAAAATCTTGTAAGATCTTGGCGAGTCTTTCACCAAATAATAAAACATTGTAAAGTCCTAGTGAATCTTAGCATAGGCTACATGCTGGTTTAATTCCCCCATTTAAATAGGCTACATTCCAGGTGAATACCATGGGTCAATACCATGTGCCATTTTGGTGAATACCATGGGTCAATACCATGTGCCATTTTTATTTTTATTAATTCTAATATTAGGGTTAATAATGGTTTTTTGCATGGTATTAATAACAATCTAGTCCATGGTATTTGTCCCATAGTATTTTGGCCATAGGTTTCACCTAAATATAACCCATTTTTTGAGTGTCCTTAAATATAAGGTGACTTATGGAGTAAATATAAAAAAAATGTTTTATTTGTTTACCATACCTCTCGTTTATTTATATTTTTATTAATTTACCATACCTCTTTTACAAATATGGTATTTGGCCCATAGGATTCACTTAAATAAAACCTCTTTCTTGAGCCTTCATAAATAGAACGAGGGTTATGGACTAAATATAAAAAGAGGTTTTATTTATTTACGATACGTCTAGTTTATTTATATTTTTATTTATTTACCATACCTTTTGAGTAAGTATAAAAGACGTTTTATTTATTTACCATACCTCCACTTTACTTATATTTTTATTTGTTTACACCCTTACATGTATATAAGGTGACTTATGGAGTAAATATAAAAAATGTTTTATTTATTTACCATACCTCTCATTTATTTATATTTTTATTAATTTACCATACCTCTTTTATAAATATGGTATTTGGCCCATAGGATTCACTTAAATAAAACCTATTCTTGAAAATGGGCGAATGGATTCACTTAAATAAAACCCATTCTTGAAAATGGGCGAATGGAAGGTTGTAAGTCCTAATTTCAAGGGCTAAATTTACCTTTTTTACCCTCTCCCTTAAAATAAGGTGGGCTATTTGAGGTGATTTGTAAAAATGTACTATGATACAAAATATTTGCCCACTAAAAATTTAAAACCCCTTAATTTCGCCAAAGGGCGAACATTCGCCCCTAAAATTATCCTTGAGCATAGGTAACCAACATAGAGGTAGAGAGAAGTAGGCCCACTACTCCATCTGAGGACATACAAGAGCCTTACACATCACAGACTCAGATGTTGGAAAGGCAACTTAATGTGGAAGTGTCTTCCTTAAGTAGGTCTGTTGACAAAGACCAAGACATAAAGGACAGGTATAAAGAAATCAAAATGAGGAATGAGAAACTCAAAGCTCAAACATATGCTCAATACTAAGCTCACTCCCACAAATCAAACAAGGTTGATGTCAGCCTTTGACATCAAGGAGGGGAAGCTGCAAATTTCCTTTATTAAGCCTACAACACAACAGCCCAAAACATCATCAGACTTCAAAAAGGTGGACTTTGAAGTATTGGCTAGAGATATCCATCCCATAGACCAAATAGAGTTGCATAAACAGGCTGGGGAGATGATATACTCCACCCTGACAGGTAAAGCCATCGTTGCCCATTGGCTGCAAAACTCATTAACCAACATCTCATCTCAATATCAGTTGGAGAAGGCCTCCTCACAGGCCAAGGATACTAGGATCAAGTCCTTAGAGGACTTAGTGATTGAATTGGGACACAATCCAAAAGATATCAAAGCTACAGAGAAGCTTATAAAGAAGAAAAATGATGATATTGCTGCACTTAAGAGGTAATTAAAAATACCCCAGCTACAACATCCTCAAACAATTGAAGTCTTAGAAAGCCAAACTAGACATGACGAGTTGATGGACTTGGTCCTAAAGCTTAATCATCAGCTAAAGGAGACAGAAAAAGAGTTGGACACTCTAATTCAACTGAAGCAAAGTGACTTGGCCGCAACTTCTACAAATTTCATCCCTACAGTATCTACAACAACCCCTTCCACACTAGTAGCTTCACTAGCACCTACAGCTCCACCTGCCACAACATTTCCAGTCACAACAGAATCTACAACAATAGGTGCATCAGGAAAAAAAGAAATATAATTAATTAAAGCCATGGAAGAAATCTCTATCCAGGCTATAGAAATGAACAGACTAAGAGAAAAGGTGGCAAGTTTAGAAACTGACTACAAACTTGCCCAACTTAAGCAAAAGGAAGAGGCACAAAAGGCCCAAAGAATGAGTGAAAGAATCAAAGTCATAGAGAAGGACTTAGCACTGGAGAAACCCCTTGGGCAAGCCAAGGAACTGTTATGGGCCAATATCATTGACTCTGTCAATAATATTTGGCCTTCTATTCAAGTTATTTTTGAGCAGAAAGAATTGATAAAAATAGCTACAAAGGCTATCCAAAAGGTCAAGGAGGAACTGGGAGACATGCTTGAGGATGCCCACAAACTCATCCATTTCCTTAACAGCAAAAACAAATATGAGTTTCAGGCGCTAAATATAGAAGACAAAACTGAAACTATTTTGGAAATAAGAAAGGTTCTTTCGAAGAGGAACCTAATGCCAAACTTGGAGGAAAAGTGCAAGAACATGCAGGTGGCCATTGATAGATTCATGGCCAAATTCCAAATTTTGAGGGAAAAAGGTTTGCCCAGTCCATTGGTCATCAATGACAAGCTTATGACACAGCAGGACTATGATAATAGACTCAGGAAGTTGGCTAAAGAACAAGCTAGCACTTCATCTATTAAAGCCCTACCAACATGAAAATTTCTATATAACACTTTTGAGAACCTATTTTTCCTCGAACATGAGGTAAAACACTTATTCATCACCAATCCTAATTTTTCCAAGTATACTGAAGCTGACGAGATATATTGAAGGATGGTGAATGTCAAATTACCTAAGGTAGAATGGTGGGAAATCATGACTAATTTACTGTGAGAAATTTACAGTAAAAAGTTACTGCACAGTGAAAATAGAGTAGCCAGGTAAATAAATGAAAACAGGACAGCAGGGTCAAAGAGTATCAGGGTCAAAGAGTATCATGTGAAAGATAAAAATTGAAGAAGATTCCAGTGTAGAAAACCACAACAGCTAGCCAGCATAAAGGGCTTAAAACCAACCATAAAAGCCAGCAACACCACAATAAAAGGGACAGCATGAAGCCGTTCAATAGTTGCCTCTATCTTCTAACAAGAAGATATTTGTATTTCCTAGATTAAATCTCAAGTTAGTTTTGAGATATTTTGTAATAATTTTTGTATAAATACTTCATAAATCGAAGTATGTAGGGTGGATTCTTAGACATTTATATAGAACTTTTTCATCAAAAGACTGTAAGCTATTGTATCACTGATTGGACCAGCAATCTAGATTAATGAATAAAGACAAGACATTTCACTGGATTCATGTGTAGAGCGAAGTGCAGACAAGTATTTTGTCTTGTATTGTTATCTTTCTTTCAAAATTTTTCCATAATATTTAATGTATATGAAATGTGAATGCTATAATATGGAATGATATCTCAGAATTTGCTTCATTACACTTTGTTTTAACTATTACGCATTTTAATGTTTTTTGCAAATTATCTAAGTTAAGGAATTCTTGATTGCTCCTTAGTTTAGGTAGTTTACCTCTGATCTGTAGTAAAGGATTATTAATTTCCCTTTGCTCATGATTAACCTCTATTCCTCATCTTAATCCTGGTTTGAGAATTCTTAAGTGCTCTCTCACTCTGGTTAAGATTCATTTCACCCATCTAGCCTAAAGACCTGCACTTTTCTCTGCTAGCTTGCCCTTTGAACACTCCCTTTATTGAGTTAATTCCAGTCTTGGTGCCCATATTTGACTCCATAGTCGAATGGTCTAAAGACATCATTCTATCCATCTGTTTTAAGGATTCCACCATCCAAATCTTCAATACAAATCAAAAACCCCTCGAACCTTCAAAACTAGCCTAAAATCCTAGCAAACAAAGCTAAATCATATAGAGAGAGCCCTCTCTGAGCCATAGGTTGGCTAGAGCCTATGCTTAAAACTTGGTTTGTGGTTACCTCGGTCATTTTCTTTCTTGTGATAACTTCTAGAGAAAATTATGAGTGATAACATACCATAATATCACATTTCGCATATTACAACGGGCTTTTTGAGTTACGTATTTTGTGAAAGTTGATATGCGATTGCGATAAGCGCTTCATTTTACAATGAATATCTTAAGTCTTAGCTTTGAATGAAAATTCTAATGATATACTAAGTTAAATGTGGTGATCCCTTCCATCACAATTCATGGATTTTGGTTGTTAATTAACCTTTGACACACTTGGTCCAGCAATATGCGAAAAAAGCGAGAATTGATAGTCTTAAAGGGATTTGACTTGATATCTTAATTTATTTCTAAAAATTTAAAAAGAAAGCGCCTAAGTGCTAAATTTTTCTTGGAGGGTTTTTAATAAAGGGTCCCCATTTATTAATTGAATATTAACTATTAAATAAATAAATGGGGAAGTTGTTGAATATTACAACACACTGCTCATAGAAATGTTTCAGCTTTTGGATGGCCTCCTCCAACAATCTAAGCTCATCAAACTCAATATAGTCTTTGTATGCTACTAGCAATCCACTAATGAATCTTTGAACCTTGGCCTTCTCCTCCTTGAGGTAAGGCAAATATCTCAACAACTCTAAGAACCTACTAGTATACTCATCATCTGTCATGGAACTGATCTGTAACTCATACTTCTTCTCGAAGAGCCTCTCAAACTCATTCCAGGTCAAATCATCTTCTCGAATGCATTTAACATTATTCACATCCTCCCACCATATATCTACTTTCTCTTTAAGACAAAAAGTGACTATCTATGCTTTCATGTTCTCTGAATAATTGTGCAATTTGAAGAAATTCCTCATATCGAGAAACCATGCCTCTGCATCCTATGATTCATTCATCTCTCCATAGAAAGTAGGTGGATTTTCTTTATTAAACTCATCCAAAAAATATCCCTTATCACTCCTCCTATAAGGATGATAGTGATGACGATCATAATGTCTGTCAGAACAATAGCTAGAATAGTACTTGTGTCTATCACCCCTCCTATCTGGAGTATCCAAGGACTTGTCATCTTTGATAATGTCCTCCCCATCCAACCTATATTCACCATGAGACCTGCTGCCATATGCCCCATTAGATCTGTCCACTTGCTGATGGCTGATCCGAAGTGGTCCCTATAGCTGCAATTCTGACAAACTCTGAAGTATCATTGCATTTACCTCTGCTTATTTCTCTTGTGCCTATATGATTATGTCATTGTCTTCCTTGCAACTCCTTATTTATGCAATTAAGCTTCTTACCGTATCTTCCAAATTAGAAGAGTGTCCAACACCATGTTCCTCATCTGATCCGTAGGGAGAGTCTCAAGAACTGTAGTCTATCTTCTTGCTAGTCATCTTTAATATTCTTCCTGCAAGGTATGTCATGTTAGCTAAACCAAATCACAATAAACCAACATACCTTAGCATAATTCGAGGAGGATACCTTATCTACAAGAGCAACAAATCAACATAATACATGTATAACATAATCATGACAACATATAGAAATATAACACATAAGCATGGAACCATATATCCATCATTATAAATAGATTCCAGTCATCAATGCATGACCTATCAACTACACATACCATGACCTCAATGCATGAAAACAACAACCATACCAATGTATGCTGACAATATAGAAGCATAAACAACATGTAACCAATCATACACTCATGATGACACACTTCACAATAACAACATCCTCTTTCACATGGTGACATAACTATAATCATGACTACTACCATGCATATGCAGCAAGCATATAGACCACAAGGATGATTAACACACATAAAACAGACATGAATGCATGACCAACGTACAACCCATCCAATTCGAGAGGTGAACCATGCTCTGAAACCAATCTGTAATGCCCTCCTCCCACATCTACCCAAGTAATCATGCATCCGGGGTAAACATGTGATGAGAAGTTATCATGATATGATTCAACCTCCTATGTGACCTTCAAGAATTGGAATCGATAGAAACATACCATACCAGACCTTCTGCACTTATTATAGGACTCCCAGAATGCATCCCAGTCATTCCTCTTACCAATCCCCGAGCCCCATTGAACTTTTAGACCACTAAACCACTCGACGCTCCCTTGATATGGACAAGGGTGCATCTTAGGACCTCTGGATGCATGCACAACATGGGCATGCTAATGTACGGGGACTTTTATGCTCAGAGCTGTGCATATGACTTTGGGATTTGAGGAACTTTTCAAGTCCACAATTCAGGTCACTGCCCAGAAACCCCTATAGCTTTCAGAATCCATAAATTTCATTATGATAAGACTTACGAATCAAAAACTGACTCCAGGACTAGGCCTGCCCATCCCCAACCGGGACTGACATTCTATCCAACACTTGGCATTAATGAAATCTACAGGAAATGAATACAAAACATAGCATAAATGATTGAAAAATCATATGGAACTTTATAAGAAGGATCACCACCCACTTCCCTTAGTTATTTTGACAAAAATTATGTCTTGCATCCATTATCCGTTTAGTTACAAGTAAATACATCAAATAACCAAGACAATAACTAGTTGCATAACCATGCTTATGAAAAACATTAAACCATGAAAATAACAATGAGATAACAAACATTAAAGCCACATATTAACAAGTAAAAAAGCAAGAGAACTTAACTTTTATTAAACATAGGCAAAGATGACCAAGTTCAGGACTTCCACATGCCACTCAACTGTAGACATGGATGAACCAAATATTTCTTTCATCTACTCACCCCCATGCCATATTCCAAGCATGAATGTGGGATCTCATGGATAAAAAAAATCCAAAAACAACCAAGGGAATCTAGAGGTTAAACGACCTCCACCCTCACCAAACCGTTATCTCACCAAAACCAGCATCGAGATCACAAAACCAAATCAAGCTTGGATTGCCTCCAGACTCCATCACTATCCTTGAGTAATTTTCCGTCTCCTTTTGTCTCAGGCTTTACCACAATCCACACCAGATTACTAGGCCCTAAACTAAGACACCAGTCTCTCAGGCTTTACCGCAATCCACGCCAGATCATTGGGCTTAAACTAAAACTCCACCCTTAGGCTTTACCATGTATCCCACCAAACCCGGTCAAGGGATTCCTAGGCCTTTGGGATTTTGCTGATACCACCTCCGCCTCGGATTTCGAAACCATCCGACAATTCCAAAGCTCAAAACTGAGAAAATAATCCTATCATTCCATGGCTATCTAGAAAAACGCAAGGCTAGGCTGAAAACCATTGTCATAACCCGACAAAACCATGCCACCGATAGCATAAGAATCATATACCAACATGCAAAGTCATGCATGTCTAAACCAGCTAGGAAATCACATAAGCATTATGTTGCCTGCAAGTATTCTTGTTGAAGCTGCTTGATCTTGCTCTTCCTTGCTTGATCATTTCTTTCGTTCCTTTCCTTTTCTTGATTTTTCCTTCCTTGCTCGAAAGCTAGAGTGCTCCAAGAAAAATCTAAGTGTCCAAGAGTGAGAGAGAGAGAGAGAGAATAGTGAGAGAGCTCCAAAACTAAACTGGAAAAAGGTACCAACTGATCCTTATAAACCTTTTTATCAATGAGGCCTTTATTTTCTTCACTTTCCATTATTTTCCTCCAATTTCCTCCTCACATGAAACCTATGACCTTTCACCTCCCCTTTCTCCTATTTTCCTTTATTTTCATAAATAAATGTGTCAAAAATACCTTTTTTTGTTTTTAACGCCTTAGCCATTGGCTTTGCCAATTTCCTTTAGCCATAAACACATCTACTGATGCTGACTAGGCTAAGTTTGCCCAACATTAAGTTTGGAATAAGTGTCTCTAAACCTTGGTTTTATTTTTCCTATATTAAATTTTATTACATGAACTTTTAATTAGGGTTTGTTACACTATGTGAGGAGTATCTATTTCAACACGAGTGGATTTTATGTCATGCATAATGGATCTGACTTCTAATGTCAAGGAAAAATGGTCATCTTTTTCAATTCAAGATTGAACAACTTAATCATCAATTGAACAAATTGAAGTTCAGAGTGTGAGTCATACAATTCCTTCAACTTATTTAAGGCTTCAAAGGCATTTGAAAATGGTGAAATATGTCTACTCACCTCTTCATTTATTGGCATTGCAATCAAGGCATAGGCCTTGTTTTTCTTGTTTTCCCAAATGGAAAGCTCCTTATATGAAGTAGGATTTTTTGGTGCATTGTCTCACTCTCCTTCACAAACTCCTTTCCACAACTCATTGAAAATCAAGGTGTGCTTTATCTTCCTGGACAACTCATGATATTTCTCTTTTCCAAACAAAACTACTCCTATAATGGAGATGAGTGAATGCATCATCAAAAATGACTGTGTTTTTTATTTTCAAAATAATGCAACCATTATCTTCTTGGGTAAAAGATTGATTTAATTATGTAGACGGTAAAACTCCACTTTTCACTTTACCAAGTTAATATTTTATTTTTTGATATGTAATATATCACCACTCTTAACATAATATACCACTCAGCGTATGCACTCTCCATAAATCAATGTGCACTTCATGTCATTCATAATGTATTATATAACATATGTAGCCTTTAAAAAAGCTAATTCAAACCATGGCATTGAATTAAGTGCCATACTACCACTCATGTATGCACTTTCCATATCATATATATGTCATACATATCCTTTTGAAAAGATGACTATTCAAACCATATCATATGCTCCATGGAAACATATTTGACCCAACACAATGTTAAAAAAATGAATTCAAGTCACATGGTAGCACAAGGGATATATGTACCTAAAAATAAAGTGCACCTCATGGCCTTCAATGCACACTTGGATAAAAAAAATGTTTCAACACACAGCTATCTATATTCCATGCACAAAGTTAGAAATGCACAAGGGATATGCCAAACGCAATTACCATACTCAACACCATTTCTCGGTCATTTAAGCACATGTATCCATAGAATATCATTTGCAAACATATGGAGTATACAAAACCATGCATACATGGTTTAAAATTATATTTGACATCATCACACAACCTCCAACAAAAAATACATACCATTTTCAATGAACAAACACCATGGTCACAGTTAGTGCAGACTTAATGCCCAATTTAAATGGTCAAATGCACAAACAACTTCCAAATGCATCACGACACACATATTATTAGCCTTTACATCCCAACAAAGTTTTGTTCAACACATAAAGCCATCAAGCAACGATGCATAGTCAGACATCCTTCAAAATCATATACGCACTCACCAAATGCAGGCAAACGAACAGCTAAGGAGCCCACAGTCTTCATAGCCCTCACTAAGGGAAAAAAACTTTTCATTAATGAATGGACAGAGGATACAGAGAATAAGATAGAGAATTTCCAGGAGTTACGATGAAGAAAACTAAATTAGGAGTTGGCTCTGATACCATGTCACATCAAGAGTAACTCCGAATGAAATTGTTGCTTTTGCATTAAGATAGAATATGAATATATACAAGGAGAGGGAGACTATTGGGTTTCATCTCCCAATGTCTCTTCTTCTTCCAAAGACTTGGCGTTCAATACAATCACAAGGAAACAACATTATGAGGGTATGCAATGTTCAATTCTGCCATAGTCCCAACTAAAAGGGAGGAGGGTTCTAAAAAGAATTAAAAAAAGATAAATCGTTGCCATGAATTACTAAGAAATTATTTCTCAGAGCAATAGTTACTTGGGAGAGGCGAAATAGGAGGTCATTTTGCTTGCTATTACTGCTACAACTCCAAATAATTTGGCATCCACTTTCTTGCCCAGTTGCTAGGCAGAGAAGGTGTCCAAATTGGTTTCTCCCGACTCCCCTAGTACACTCGAGCGTGAAGTTTGGAAACAAACTCCATCAAAGAGCTCCTATAGCTAATTTCATATTTTATCCCCCTTGTCACAATTGTCTAGAGGCCAACTTTTAGTTAGCTATAAAAATGCTTTCTGCTCTTGACATGACTTCGTGCCTTGTACAATTGGAATGTTTGTCCCTTTATTGAGTTGCATTCTTCAAAGAACCTTCTCCATCATGATGGAAAACCTATTGAACGTAAATTCCCACTCCCTCACATGGATCTGGTCACCCCTCTCCACATTTTGGCTATCCTGCAATTGGAGAATTATTCTTAGAATTAATTCTGATAGCATGCTTAAGCCAATACCTAGTACTATGCTAAAATTCATACCCTCCTCTGCCATTAAATTCCAAATGTTGGGCTCCTTCTCCAGCATGTTCCGACATGTGATCTCTTCCATCATATGCATTCTTAGATGACGTAATTGGTATAAGACTCGAAGATATCATCTATAACTAGGATCTACCATCTACAGGGGGTGTGTTTCCATGTCTATTGATCAGGTGGGGAAGTGGCAGCCGCCCCCCATCCCCACTCTACTCTACTAACCCCATATGGGGGAAAATTTGATAGAGAACCATTGAAATTATATATAACAATTTAAATTACAACATCATTAACCATTAATTACATAATTTGCAATTAAGTATTGCTAAACCTTTTAACTAAAAACTAAATCATACAACTAAGTTCTTAAAACACTTTCAGATATTCTAAAATAATAAAAAATACCATTATTACTTAATGATGTAATTTTAAATTTACTACATTATTTTCTATACTTTTACAACTTTTATTAATTATTAGAAATATAATTTTAATTATTTGATGTTTTGATTTTTTTATGGCAATATAAGCAATTTTAAGAAATTATTACAGTAATGTTCAGAATTGGATGGAAAATGTATAACTCAAAAATACCATTAAGAGTTTTTGGCAAACAATATATATATATATATATATATATATATATATATATATATATATATATATATATATATAAAATTTTTTACAATAAATCTTAGTAAAATAATTATAAAAGTCAAAACTTAAGCATTATGTAGAAAAAGTATTTTTTCTTATTTTTAAAAATTGATAAATTTACATATTTAATTTAATCATTCACACAATTATATTTAGATAAAACAATTTTACTTTTATGTGCATTAAAAGATTATGATTTTGAAAATATCACAATAATTAAATACATTATTACCTTGGTGAGGATCATCATTCTTTGTTTGTGATTAATTCTATCATCTCTATTAAACGCTGAGAGATGGTTGGACAATCATGTTAAATTATTAAAACCAAACTTATATGTACAAAATTGATAAAGAGAAACATTGAATAACCAAAGGACTAAATAAATCCCATCACATTGCATAACATACCTCACCATTGGAGAAATGGAAAGGATAGTATGTCATGTTGATTGTATATCCAACCTTGTGGAGCCTGCTCATTAAATTATTTATGTTTAACTTATTCAGTTTATATATATATAGTTGAGAAATGCAATGATTTTCATAAATTCGTATAATCCAAATCTCTTGGTTAAATCAAATCTATTTATCAAATCATAGAATTAACGCATTCAACTCCATTAATATCATATGGAGACACCACTTTTAATTTAATCTATAAGGTAATTATTAGATTAAATAATTTGAATATTAGACAATATATTTCCATCTTATATTTAAGATTTTCTAACAGTGTATTTTTAAATTTGTCATCCTTTAAATGTTAGTTTTTAGGATAAACATGATTTCATGAAACTCCCTCAAAACATAAATAATATAGTGGTTAACCATTCTGATTAAAATCATAGAAATGTTGTTGTTAAAATATTTATAATATTCAGATGTATATTATAAAGATCATTATAAAAATGATAGAAATATTGTTATTAAATTATTTATAATATTCCCATATATATTATAAAGAATCTATTTGACATAGAATTATATAATATAACACTAATATATAATATACTTTATTTTTCCAAAAATCAAATTAATATATAATCCAACAATTTAATTCATATAAAAAAAAATTAATACAATAAATTTTAAAAAATATATTTATTAAGAACAATTTAAATAGTAAAATTATCCTCTATATATATAGAATCTATATATATGAGCCATACTCTTTGGATGAGAAACTCCGAGTCTTCCACCAAATTCCGACACTTTCATACTCTTTCGATGAGAAACTCCGAGTCTTCCAATACAACACAACAACGCAACACTTTTGTTAGGAAGTCATCGCAACGCTATCTATGGAGATTTTAAAAACTTTGCACTTGAAATATATGATGAAATCTATATATATGAGCCATACTCTTTCGATGAGAAACTCCAAGTCTTCCACCAAATTCCGACACTTTCGATCCGCTAACAATCTCCAGTAGAAGAACTCCAAAGCTGAATACATCTGCTTTCTCTGTCAGTTGCCCACGTAAAGCGTACTTAGGTGCCATGTAGCCTCTGCATAATGTCATTTACAATGAAATTATCTCCTTAGCTTAAAATGATATAAACCATTCAGAAGCACATCCTATAATTTATTAAATCAACTGGCCACATCAATAGGTTGACTGGAGAGATAATTCTTACAAAGTTCCCGCAACTCTAGTGCTAACATGGCTCTGATCTTCTCCCAAGAGTTTGGCTAACCCAAAGTCTATTATTTTGGGTCTCTGTTTATTATCTAGTAAAATATTGCTGGCTTGGGTCTCTGTTTATTATCTAGTAAAATATTGCTGGCTTTAATATTTCTATGGATTATCCGAATTTCAGATTGCTCGTGAAGATAGGCCAGCCCACGCGCAGTTCCAACTATGATTTCGTATCGCTCTCTCCATTTAAGTAAATGACCTTTTTCTGTATCTGTAATCAATGCATATCGGGAAGTAAGAACATGAAGAAGCCACATACACAAACTGGAACAAATGCAAGATCCATGCAGCAACCGAATATAATTCTGTCGATACTACTGTTCTGCAGGTATTCGTAAACCAGTAGCCTTTCTGAGCTTTCAACGCAGCAGCCAAGCAATTTCACTAGATTTCTGTGTTGAACACGACTGATGACATTCGCTTCATTCAAAAATTGGGTGTCTCCTTGCCTTGAACCTATTTTCAGCCGTTTAACTGCAATCTCTTTGCCAACGGGTAGAACACCCTGTACATCAATCAGATTTAAATTCTTTATATTCTGCATTATGACGTGGACTTATTGCTGGCTCTATTTCAATTGAGAGCAATTCTTTAACGCTCTTTTAATTATTTATATTCTCCATTACACCTTGAACAGTTGTAAATAAATCCCTAATTCAATTGAAAGCAATGATTTAACACTCACTTTAAAGAGAGAGCCAAAACCTCCTTCTCCAAGTTTGTTCTCTGCGCTAAAATTGGAAGTAGCCTCTCTCAGAATATGGTACTTAAAAGTGAGTTCCGGGTTCACTTCTGGAAACGCTAAGCTGATTTCTCTTTGCTCACCTGCAAGAGGAATTACATGGCATCTAGTAAATCAATAGGTAAGCAGTTCATAAGATACCTGCTAATAAGCCGCACGCTGAATGACTTAGCAATTTCGAGACCTCCGGTTATGGGAATCCGTTTCCAACCTTTCGTCGAATCCACATGAGAAGGCCTATGGATGCAATTAATCCAGCCGTAGGGCCTACTATGCCTTGAGCTATCGGAAGCACCTTAGATATTTTTCCTCCTGCAAATTTGCACATAAAGCCTTCTTAAATTAGCTATTTTTATTTCACCGAATGAATTAATCTCTTTAAAACCAGTATGTCGCTAATCATGTGATGGGTTCATTATGTTTTTTTGTTTACATGTGTTTTTGTTCTTGTTCATAGTCAACAAGACATGATGATCATATCCTGGGGATGATTTAACATACATGAGTATATTGGTGACTATTATTGTGAAAAAATACAATTGATGATTATTGCATGTGGAAAGAGGCTACTTCGATGCACTTACATGTGATGAGTGGACAATTTCTAGTTTGGCTTGAATTACATTTTATTGTCTCAAAAGTTTTAAAATTCAATTAAAAATTCTACTTTGAATTCTAATGACATGTTAGTGGGTGCAGCCACATGTTAGTTTTTTGGTCGTATGACTCACACATGGGTGACGAGGCTATAAAAATAGATGGAATTACATGGGATGGGTAGGGGACTGTCCCTGATTCTACCTATTATCACTCCTGCTATGTCATGGGTTGGAAGGGTTGGGATAACTTCGCCTTGAAGATCGGAAAAATGTGGGGGAAATACATAGGTTGGGTCACTCACGAAGACTTCACTTGGGGGCGTGGACTAAGGTGGATTCCTCAATCCCTAACACTATTAGTCTCACTATATAGGTCAACATAGGAGAGGATAACGATCTTTATCATTACATCTACTTCCATCGTTCGTAGGCACTAGATGGTTGAAGGGCAAGTGGTGCGGCACCCTTGGAACCTCAAAGAGAAGTTCTTGAAGGGCATGACCAACTTGACACCCTTGGAATCAAGAAGAAATGGATTGGCATGACACCCTTGGAACTTTAGAGGGAATTTCTTGAAGGGCACAACTGACATGGCACACTTGGCATAAAAAAGGGAACTCCTGAAATATAATTAAGATTAGGTAATCATGCTAATTCACATAATGAAGTAAGTGAAACTTTAGAACTGGGTAAACTAAATTCATAGTAATCCTTGGGGTGAAGGGAGAATAGGAAGAAATAAAAGATTGGACCAATTAAGAACTCTACTCTTCCCAAATTTGGAAAATATTAGGTAGAGAAGGTGCATATAAAGTAACTCCAAAGTACATAAGGTTTTAATAAGAAAAGGGGGAAAAAGAGCATAGAGTTAATTAGGAACATTAACAATAAAATAGTCTAGCCTCATTAAGGAAAGAGGGTGGAGAATTAAAATAAATATTAATAAGTTAAATTAGAGAAAATTTAGATAACCTCCATGTGGCGAGAGCCAACACGAAGATCTCCATCTAAGAGTCAATTTGAGTTGAATTAGGATGTAGTTGGGGACCAAATTTGAGAACTGTTAGTTGACTTTAGTAATGAACACAAATTAAGGAGTAGAAAAGGGGATCAAGAGATGACTAGGAGAAGAAATAGGGACTTGTGTTGGGGTGATTAAAAATATTATTTTCGAATAAGAATTAGAAAACAAATAGGAGAAGCATTCGTAAGAGGGTGACACATGGGTGGGTGAATAATCAAACTATTAAATTAATAAAAATAGTTATTTTTGCACGAAGTGTGTCACTTATGAAGCCTCCTATAAAAGAAGAAGCAAGCTATGGCTAAAGGGATGTTTTTTCCTATTGTTGGATGGATGACATAATGTTATTGTCTATGACTACGAAGACTATAGTGAGTTTGGTGAAGGTGAGGTAATTAGAGAGAGAGCTCTTGAGCTACGAGTGCTCACCTCCACCAACTAGTATTTCATCATCTACTTATAGCCCCATGCAGTTCAAGGGTGTGTGGGGAAGAAAAGTACCCAAAGTGTAGGTTGGGAGGTCTAGTGATGAGTCATCAATGTTCAATCGAGACACATTATTCCTCACATGTGAGCGCGAATGATAGCAAGACAATGCAAGAAACAACAAAGCCAAGAATCAAAACTCACTCCTTGGTGAATTGTACCTTGTGTATTCATAAAATCTACTATATGATTATCGATACTGACGAGATTATAAAAAGGAATGTTATGATGGTTGAATTGTCATTCATGCCTATTGCCGATGTATCTCAAATTTATGTGTTTTCAATGATGATGTATTCTTTAGTGGTATGTGACTTCATAAAGGGTATGGTTAACTATTGACTAGTATACAATGGATTGCCTAATTTCTTATTTTTCAATGTCTTATCTTAATCACATCACCTCCTATTTAATTAAATATGATTTGGTTCGTATATCTAGAATTGTTGTCTTTATTTTTAGTCTAAATTGTATTTAAAAAACAAATAATGTGATAAAAAAATCCCTACAATATTAATCAATTATAATTAAATCTATTATTTTTTTTTTAATTTATTAATTTTAAATTTTAAATTTATAAAAACTATCTATTTTAAAATTTAAACACTAAATCCATTTATACTTTTAAAACTCAATTATATCCGGCCTAAAAATTTTAATAATTAAACTACTCCTTTCGTCACAAGCGCAAATACACTTTAAGTCACACTAACAAATACACTTGAACGGTATGCATTATACACAAACGAAATGACACTTATTCAAGTACAAGTTTCTATGTAATTAGTGGAATTAAGTATATATGTCATTCATATATATGTGAGTTGCTAGTATTGCACTTTTTGATCGTTTGTATCTGAATAGTCTAAAGATCTTAGAGATTAGCGAGAAAATAATGGAAATTTTATTAAAATTATGATAAGTTTGGTAGAAATGTTTGAAAAATTAAATTATAGTTATTAAATTTTAAGATTTTGAATATTTGGAAATTTTTGATGCGATTAAATTTATAATTTAAACAGTTTAACATTTTGATTGTTTGAATTTTTTTAAGAGATTCCAATCAGAAATCTGCCCCAACCCCTCTTTCAAATAAAACAAAAATAAGAGATACAGGACATTTAATTAAAAGATGCCTTTCTTGGTGTAGACATTTGTTTTTCAAATATTACATGGTGAAATATAATTTGAAATTTCACATCCATCTACTTATCAAATGGAAAATTCATAACGTTAATTTGTGTTTTTCATAAATTTTAATTTCGATTTTATTAATTTAAATAAATTTTATTTTCTAATTTATTATTAGATTACAATTTTCCATTTTACAAATAAATTTTGATTATATAATTCTGAAGTATCATGCTGATACTCATATATTAATATCGTTGTGCTCAAATAACATGTTTTAATACTTTTCAGTTTTGAAATTTAATTCAAATATGCCTTTCATGGTGTACACGTAGTTTTTCAAATCTCACATAGTGGAATATAATTTGAAATTTCACATCTATTGCATTTCTCCAGTTGCGTTTTTCCACACATATTTAAATATTATTATATTTTGTTAGCGTTTTATTATATTATTATTATATTTAAATGCAGTGATATAGTTTTATCCATTCTATGTTCATAGATAGGTTCGCAATTTCTAATTCATTAATTATATATATGTATATAAAACCAGTATGTCCCTAATCGTTGTAAGCTATGCTGAAAGAAGTACATTGTAGTACACCAAAATGTAATATTTGGCGTTCGATAACTATGGCGAGAGAAGTAAATTTAAATTAAAATCTAAATGATTTCAAAACCATCAAACACTTCAATATCCAAAATACTTAACCCTGATTTCCAAAATTTCAAAACCACATTTTTCAAAATCTTACCTAAATTTCGTACACTGATATGTTTTAGTAAACTGGCAACGTTTTATTACTCGGAATGAAGAAAACCACAATATCCCTTCTCATCATTACATACCGGATGCCAGAGTGCTCTCTCCTTGCGGCGGTGGCCGCGGAGAAATGATGGAAGTATTGGAAGTAATATTTCCAAACTGCACTTCTCGAGGTTGCAAACAACATTCGTAACCTCACCCTCATAATAATCGTTGTAAAAGTTAAAGTAGCCGTAACGTAAGAAACACTCGTCTAGAAAAAGGAATGCAGAGCTGCTGTTTTGACATGTCTTAACAACCAATGCTGCCGCCTCCGATTCGCACTGTCTGCAGTCCGAGGAATTTATATCCCCCCGACATTGGGCAAGCCCATAAACAGTGTTATTGCTGTTTTGTCCCTCAACATAAGTGTTGAATCTGCTTGTAGAAACATTCCCTACCAATGATTGAAAAACCTGGTTTAGATTATGCTGGAAATCGCTACCGTTTCTATAGTGGTTAGGCCAGCAACTAGCCCAACTGGAATAATTAAAATCCTCATCTGCTAAGAGCTGCAGAGGCGTCCATACCGTGACGATAAGCAACACACAGCTGATCAATGTTTTCGCCTTCATCGCCATCGCAGGGCAGGGCAGGAGCTACACGCCCTTCTTGTTCCCCTGTTCTTTTTTCTGTAGATTTGATGACGGAAGGTGCTCCTCTAATCTGAAGGTATTGTAAAGTGAGAGCAAACTCACAGGGTTATGGATGTCAGATGGTAATGTTTGAGGTTCCAATTCTTATATTATTATGGACGCCGTGTCAAACAAGTTGTTTCATAAATTATGGAGGCCTTGTGAAGCAAGTTTTCTTTGTCATTTACGGGTCAAAAAATAATATTATTGAACGTTAACACCATTGGACTTTAACATCAATTTAATCATTTTCATATGTTAAATATTCCCTAATCCCGTTCACCTGACGAGGCAGAAGAATGGTTAGAAGAGGCTTATTATGAACGCGGTGAGGGTTGTCGCTATTGGTTCGGGAAGGCGTGGAGGACGGGGAAGACGATTTTAATTACGGGTCTGAGCCAGGGTTCACTTGTTCAATTGAGCATAGAGCTCTTGTGTACACTCGATCACAAAGACACTTCAAGTCACACAGGCAATTTTACCAACATGCAACCTAGCTACAAAGGCACTTCAGCCACAAAGGTGATAAAAGATCAGGCTCACCCAATGTGAGCTCTGATACCAAGATAAAATGTGAACAACATTGAAAAGAAAGAGAAGTAGCTCACAGGTATGGCCTGCACTCGGATACTACACTCACAAAACAGAGAGATTACTCTAGTACACTCTATTATTAAATACAACACTAAAGATTAAGAAGTTGCAACCAAACCTTAAATTCTAGGAACTAATCCTAAACTAGAAAGACTGTTACAACATGTAACCATTTTTCTTTCTATTAATTCTCCGTTGGCTCCAAGAGATTGGTTAGACGAGGCTTATTATGAACGCGGTGAGGGTCGTCGCTATTGGTTCTGGAAGGCGTGGTGGACGGGGAAGACGATTTTAAGTACGGCAGGAGTCGTTTCTGTTGGCTTTCCAAGGTGCGGACGACGGGAAAGACGATTGGAATTACGGCCGAGGTCGTTTCTATTGGATTTCCATAAGCCGTCAGGAATACGAATTTAATTACCACCCAGTTTGTACAAGGTTTTCATTGTCCACCAAATAAATAGCACTCCTTTGATTTCTAAAATGGAAATAAGTAAAATGTATTGTTTATCTGGCATTAGAAATTCTATGACCTCAGACGTTTTAGTAAAATGTCTATATACAGGAAGGAAATTATTATTCTCTATACTTCTTGTGTCATGTATATTATCTGGAAAAAGAGTCATTTTCTCTTGCAAAGAAGAGAATTTCAACCTGTTTTAAGAGCATACATCCAAGATTTAACTTGTAACCTCACAATCAATAATGCATTATGTTGTATCGGATCCCATTAAACATTTGTACATGGCTAAACTAACTAAAGTATTCTGAAATTGCATAGTAAGCATTCTCATGAAATCATATTTCTGATATCTACAAATAATAGAACTGCGCATTACAAAGAAATACCATACATAACATATTAACCAAACTAACAAATAAGAAAATTTATGAAAAAAAAAGAAAACGATTTGTTTGGAAAAAAATTGAGAATATATATATATATAAAAGTTTCATCATATATATATATTATTATTAATTCATAAATATATATAAGAATTAGTTATATATTAACCTGATAAAGATATTATTTCTTTCCAATCTCATTTGTTATGAATTTCATCTAAAATTATGTGCTAAAGATGGCTACACACTAACACACTAGTGTTTTTAGGTAGTATGGCTACACACTAACACACTAGTGTTTTTAGGTAGTATTAACGTATTCCCCTTAAGATCATAAGGGAAAATGTCACTTCTTAGACTTTGGGTTAGTCTTCCAACCAAGAATGAATGCAATACTTCACGATGGACTTATGTATACCTATACTTTTCCATTTAATGAGCTAAATGTTATAAAAATGTTGAAATTAATGGAGAATAGGTACTATTGGAGGAAATTTGTTTTAATGTGAGTTCTAGATTATGATTAGTTCCTATTTACTAGGTGTCATTATGTTTCTTAATAATGAATTGCAGAGCGTTCTCTGCTTTGTGCAACCTCCAAATATAACTTGTCGGTGGGGCGTTAGGGACACTAGTGCCGTGAGCATGGAATTGCCCCCACTGCTTGGCAGGAGCTTGACTCGTTGGCTTGTGTGTTTCATCCCCGACGGAGTAAGTGTCGTGTGAACTGACTGCCTTGCATTCGTAGGATTGAGAGGCACAACGTTTATTGGTGTTGATCTAAGGAAGCACAACGTGAACTGTGGATTCGAAGGTCATTGTTTGAAGAGACCATCTTTTAGACAAGGTGGTGTTGTTTTTTTCTTAGGTTTAGTGGTGGTTCCTGCATTTTTTTCGGATCAGTGGATTGGTGGATCTATTTGGATCGGTGCTGAAATCGCTTAACTCGGCGACGCCCTTCTAACTCGGTGAGTCGAGTTCATAGGTAATTGGTGGTATCTATTCGATTGTGGTGAGAAGCAGTGGTATCTATTTGAGTCGGTGGATGTTCGTGCAGCGGTGGAGAACGATAAAGTTGACCACCGATTTTTTTTCTTCAGAGTGAACAGTGATGGGTGGTGGAGCTTGTTGGCGCCTGGTGCTTTGTTGTAAGTGTTAGTGTCAGTCTTTGCAGCCTTCCACCAACAATAAAACATGCTCTTCCAAAGTGGTTTTTGGGTGTCAAAGTCAAATTTTGTCATTTCAGTGACTCTTCAAGTAAAATTTGGTCACTAGGTATTAGGTTTAGGATTGTTTTAGGTCTAGGATTGTTTTCACTCCCTCTAAAGTTTTCCAAATATTGGTCCATGTCACCATTCGGCTGAGGTACCATCATTCAAAGAGTTGTCATCATCATTTCAAGTTCCAATGGGTCATTTTAAACCTTGCTCATGCTTCAGTTGTACTTAGGTAAGGTTCATTTCCCTCTTCTAGGGTTTTGAAGGTAATTTTCCTTGCATGGTCAAATCATTAACAAAACTTGTATTTTGATGCTCATACACCTTCCCCTACCCTTAAAATACCTTCTTAAACACTTCCCATCACTGATATCCCTCAAATGCATCATTTTCCCACAAACCCTAGCCTATTGCTACAATTTGACACTTTTCTAGGTTAGGCTTGTGTTTTTCCCTTTTGGACCCCTTTCCTTTACTCAATATTTGAAATTCCACTTTTTCCTGCTTCCTAACATCCCTCCCTACTTCACAAAATTTTCTCAAGAAATTAGAAGCTCCTCATCCCCTTCATTTCCCTTCATTTCTACAAATCCCCTGTTCCACACATCGGAATAGGTTTCATTCAAATGATGTTTCTGAGCAAGAAAAGATGAATATGACAAAAGTGAGAGAGGTTTTTTTTGATCATAGACTGAATAAGAAAAACCTCCTTTAGTGTTACACAGGTCTCATGGTTTGGGAGAAATGTCCAAACAATCATTTTCCACAAGAAAGTTGTTGCCTTCTAGAGTGACCAAATGACTTGCTTGATGGGTCAAATGATACCTAAACACATAGAGCTTTCCAATGAGCTATCATGAGTGCAATTTGGAGTTGAGGAAGACCTCCAAAAGTTGACCGGAACAACACTCTGCATTTTGGCAGCCTCATTCTTCACATTTTGACTAGTCTTGGGAGATTGAGCTTTTGACAGGGCAAATGAGCTCCAAATTGAAAAATTCAAGATGTTTTGGAAAATAGACTTGACAATATTTCCAACAAGCTATCCCACGCTCCATTTGGACATCAGGAAGGTAGTCAAAATGCACCTTTAAGATGGTGCTGTGCAGTCCCTTCAGGCTCTACGCACTCCACAGTCAGGTAATTTTTGTATCAGTCCCTTGGTCAAATGCGCAACGCCTAGGGTGTTGTGCACTTTTTTGGGGCATATTTTGGAGGAATTACCACCACCATTGGATTCAAAAGACCATTTACACTCAATAAAACCATGTTTCCATATTTGAAAGTCAAAACTACTAGGTGGAAAAGGCAAAAAACCATCTAAAAATCATTTTTCTGCCTATTTTTTGAGCCAAGCGCTGTGCGTTTGAGCAGTCTTGGGAGATTACAGTTTTGGAGGGGCAAATCAAGCTCAGTTTGGGAACTAGGGGCAGTTTTGGAAAGTAGACAAGATAAGATTTCCAATGAGCTATCCTAAGCTAGATTTGGACACCAGGAAGGCAATCAAAACTCACTTTGAAGATGGAGTTACGCACTTCCTTCAGGCGTTACGCATTTGACACTGGCGCTATGCACTTGACAGGCAGCCAAATTTTTCACTGTTTCTCTCCAGAAAATACTTTTCACCTATGGGATTTTGATTTTTCATTGATGTAATTCATAATGATGATGTAATTAAAGTGTATTTTTGTTACCTAGGGTAGATACATCAGATGAATGGCCTAAGTGGCTTGTAATGAATGAGTTTTCTTCATATTAGGGATGAGTCAGTTTGACCACCCTAGTCTTTAGCTACCAGTTCAGTCTTTTGCGCAATTGCTCCTCCTCTCATGGATTTGACCCCTGAGGCTAGGACTTGTTGTTTTGAGGCCTATATCGTGTAGTTTCTCAGTCATTTTACTAGTTGGAATCAGTGTGGATGCTTAGAGCTTGATTGTACATCTTTGTAAGCAGTTTGGCAGGAAATTAATAAGAATTGCAGCTATTTTTATGGGATCCCTGTGGTATGGAGTTCTAGTACAGTTTCTTCTTTTGTGATTATATGTTTATATGTTTTATGTATGTCATCAATCATTTCATTGCTTCTAGTTGAATGTTTTCAAGTTTGATAGGTAGAATCCATTGTATTAGTGCTCTGCTTTGGAAAATCATTCACCAATCCATGTTTTCAGCAGTCCAGGAAGGATCCATGATTGTCACATGCCCTTCTTAAATTATCATCAGTCTTAAACATCTCACCTCATCAAGGCCTAGAGTGCTAAAGCCTATGCCTACCTTTCCCCATAGAACACCCTGCATTTTTGACCTAATTTCCCAAACCTAAACTTCCCAACTCCTCCTCATCCGGCAAAACCTCTACAAAATCCAATCAAAACTTTTGTGCTACTATACCTAGCCTAAAATCCTTTACCTGATCGAATCATCTTGACTGAGATCCTTACAGAGAGCCCTCTCCTAGCCTAGTAGGGCTAGCTACTTGGCTAAGCTTGGTTTGTGGTTACCTTGGCATTGCCTCCCTTCAGCCTGAGGTCAATCTAGGTGATAACAGTAAGTAAATGAGTGGGCATAATTTTATTTATTATTTTTTCGACTGTGGTGGTGTATTGCACTCATCGTGGGGCCTGTGTTGGAGAGAGGAATTTTTTACTATTTTAAAGCTGAGAGAAAAATGGTCACAACCTTAGTGGGAGGAATTATTAGATCGGAGCTATTATATATCAAATGAGAGCAAGGAATGAACCCTTCCAACTCAGTGGGCAGTGTTCATAGATCTTGTAATTGAATTCTCTGTGTTCATAGACCTTGTAATTGAATTCACTCCTTGATCAATTGTTGGAGGCTAAGGGATCTTGGAGTAGATTCGTAGATCAACTTGTCAAGATGAATAATCATATGGTAGAGGGGTACCTAAATGAGAGAAACAAGTTCGATGGGTCGAATTATTCAAACTGGAAATGAAAATTGCAGATATTGCTTGAGGGGTAAAGTGCGTGGGTGATTGAAAATTGGGATGAATTGAAGCCGACTGTAGATAGAGGCGGAACAACTGCAGCATTCAGGATTGGGAGAAGAGGGAGAACAAAGTGAAAGTGTTGTTGAAATTGTCAGTGAAAGACTGCATTATCCCTCACATTAGAGAGTGTAAATCAACAAACGATATTTGGACAACTCTCAAGGATTTGTATGAGATAAAGAATACAAATCACTTATTGTTCCTAAAGAGCAAGATTCTCTCCATTAAAATGGAGGAAAATGAATCAGTCACTGCATTCATCTCTCAGATCAAGGAGCTGAGAAATAAGTTGGCCAATATAGGGGAGACAGTGTCGAACACTAATCTTGTCACGGTTACCATGAATGGTATGATTAATGATTATCATATGTTTATTACAGGCTTGAACGTGAGGGAGAAAGCCCCCAATTTTGAAGAATTGACAGGGATGACTCTGAAACCCTAGAATTCAGATCTTGCATTAATAACGAAGAAAAAGCCTTTCAAAGGGAAAGCAAGCGAAGGACAAAAAGATAGAGATACACCACAGAGAAAGTCACCGCAAGGTATGTCATCGACCAGAAATGATTTAGGAACCAAGTGTTTTTACTATGGTAAGTCTGGTCACTTTTCTTGAATTTTTTTTAAGAAAAAGAACGATGAAGCTCGACATAGACATAAGAAGCAGGTAGGGCACTTTGCTGATGAATATCAGAATCAGGACCTCATACTGTTTATGTCTGATTCTGCTTTCTTTGTTGAGAATGATGAAGCAGAAACTTGGTTTGTGGATTTAGGAGCTTCCACTCACATTATAGGTAATAGACATTGGTTTGAAGACTTTAAAGAGACCAACAGTGGTGCTAATATCTACCTTGGTGATTACAGAGGATACCAGATCAAAGGATATGGAAACATTCATGTAATATTACATGATGGTAATATCAGGCATATTCAAATTATGATGTATGTACCAGGAATTAAAAATAATCTGATCTTTGTTTCTATGATTAAAGACCATAATCTTAAGGTAGAGTTCTTTAAATCTTATTGTGTTATTAAAGATTTTCTGGATCATTTGAAGCCAATTGCGACAGGAATACAAGTTGGAGGTATGTACAAGCTGAATGTTACAAGCGCACAACATCAAGCGTTAACTTCAGCATCTGTGACAACAGTGAACCTGTGGCATCAAAGATTCAGACACATCAATCTTCCTGACTTATTGCTGCTACAAAAATAAGGTATGGTCAGTGGATTCCCTATTTCAAAAAAATGCGCATATTGATTGTGAAGGGTGTGCACTTGGGAAGATGCACAAGGATGAATTTCCCTCAAGTTTAAATAGAAGAAAAAGAGATATCCTTGAACTTGTGCACATTGACATATGTGGACCAATGCAGACAAGATCATTAGGAAGAGCATATTATTTTTTTATTATTTGTTGATGACTACACAAGATATACTTGGGTATATTTTTTGAGAAAGAAAAGTCATACATTTGAATATTTTAAAGAGTTTCGAAGTAAGATTGAAAAACAAACAGGGAAAGTCATCAAAATTCTCCTCTCAGATCAAGGGGGAGAAAGAAGATGGGAAACTTCGTCAAATATTGTAGGAACCATGGAATGATTCTGCAGTTTACAGTACCCCACACTCCACAGCAAAATGGGGTGATAGAGAGGAAGAACAAAATTTTAGTGTAGTGTGCACGTAGCATGTTGAAAGGTAAGAACCTATCTAATGGATTTTTGGGAGAGGCTATAAATACTCCAGTTTATTTAAAGAATAGGAGTCCAACGAAGAGTCTTGGTCTTAAAACTCCATTCGAGGCGTTATATGGTTTTAAGCCTGTAGTTAGTCATCTAAGAGTATTTGGTTTGAAATCTTTTGCTCATGTTCCTAAAGAGGATAGGAAGAAAATGGATGTGAAGGCCATCAAATGCATATTTGTAGGGTATTGTTATGAGTTTAAAGCATACAAACTGTTTAATCCATCTACTCACAAGGTTTTTGTGAGTAGAGATATTATATTTCATGAGCAGGTTGATGAAGGAAACCGAGACAAAGGAAATGAGGAGTGGCACATTCTTTTGATGATGGAGGACAACAATGAGGAGATTAAAGAAAACCCTATGCAACAACGACAACAAAAAGAAGAATCAAGTGATGCAGGTACAGTCAGCAAGCCAAGTCCACCAAGGAATGAGAAAGAGAAGTTTGAGGTAAGTCCACCACTAAGGAGATCAGGTAGGCAGACTCAACTACCAACAAGATAGAGGGACCATGATCTTATAACTAGTATGTTAAATGTTGTTGAGCCCTCAAATCATAAAGAAGAAAGTCAATATGATGAATGGACGGAAACCATGGAAGAGGAATATGAGTCAATCCTTAAAAATAAAACCTAGGATTTAGT
Source organism: Pinus tabuliformis (assembly GCA_031772625.1). Taxonomy (NCBI): domain Eukaryota; kingdom Viridiplantae; phylum Streptophyta; class Pinopsida; order Pinales; family Pinaceae; genus Pinus; species Pinus tabuliformis. Next base: position 1,525,897,885 of record CM062818.1, on the reverse strand, counting down.
TGAATTCTCGGAAGGGATAGAACCTAAAGGTTGCAAGTGGTTATATAAACCTAAATTTAAATCAGATGGTAGTGTAGACAAATACAAAGCTAGGTTGGTAGCTAAAGGTTACTCACAAAGAGAAGGAATTGATTATGAGGAAACCTTTGCTCCAGTAGCTAAGTTGAACACTATTAGAATGTTGATAGCTTTAACTACAAATCATCATTGGAGTCTACACCAACTAGATGTCAAGTCTACATTTTTAAATGGAGAATTGAAAGAAGAGGTTTATTTAAAACAACCTGAAGGGTTTATCAAATAGGGGCAGGAGCATTTAGTCTACAAATTAAAAAATAATTATATGGTTTGAAACATGCACCGAGGTCATGGTATGAAAATATTGACTCATTTTTCTTGCAGCATAGTTTTAAGAGGAGAAAAAATGACCCAAAATTTTATATTGTGTTTGATGAAAAGGGGCAAGTTGTTTTGATTTATTTATTTGTAGATGATTTCATTATCACTGGAAATGCTGATGAATTGATTAAATAAATCAAAGTGCAGATGTCATATGTGTTTGAAATGAAAGACCTTGGAGAATTACATTATTGTCTGGGTCTGGAAGTTTGGAGGGACTATGGGTAGAATTTTCTCACTCAAGGGAAGTATGTCAAAGGTTTATTGAAAAAGTTCAGAATGGAGTAGTGCAAAGCTACCTCAGTGCCATTACAACAAAATCTTAAACTTCGAAAGGAGGATGATTCCAAAGAGGTGGATGCCACATTGTGTGGACAACTAGTTGGGAGTATGATATATTGGACTACTACTAGACCAGACTTAGCATTTTCAGTTAGTATGTTAAGTCAATTCATGTCAAAACCTCTTGAGAATCAATGGGTGACAACAAAAGGTGTCTTGGGATACCTTCAAAGAACCATTGATTTTGGTATTAGGTACATTGATTCTTTTGATGTTAATTTGAGAGGTTTTTCAGATTCAGACTAGGCAGGAAACCTGGATGACAGAACATCCATAACAGGTTATGCTTTCAACATTGGATCCAGGGTAATTGCTTGGAGTAGCAAGAAGCAAAGTATTGTTTCCTTATCTTCTGCAGAAGCGGAGTATCAAGGAATGTGTGCAACCATGTGTGAGGCTATTTGGTTCAGGAGACTTCTCCATGATGATGGAGATGAATAAAAAGATGCAACAGTAATCAGATGTGGCAACCAAAGTGCAATCAAGCTGGAAAACAATCCAGTGTTTCACAAAAAACACAAAACATATTGATACTCAGATTCATTTTGTTAGAGAGAAGGTTCAGTTGAAAGAAATTCTTGTTGAATATTGTAATACTTGTGATAATGAAACATATATTTTCAGTAAGCCTCTTGGGAGGTTTAAATTTGAAATGTTTAGGGAGATGTTAGGAGTACAGGTGAACCCTTTCTCCATTAATGGGGAGTGTTGAAGTTAATGGAGAATAGGTATTATTAGAGGAAGTTTGTTTTACTATTGAATGTGAATCATAGATTAGGATTAGTTCCTACTTTCTAGGTGTCAGTTCGAATCTCCCTATTATGATATAAACTATATATTCTGTTTCTTAATAATGAATTGTAGAGTGTTCTCTGCTTTGGGCAACCTCTAGGTGTAGCTTGCTCACCTGAGAGCTCCAAGTTTTAGATTTATAGTTTTTTCCTACTTTTATTTTAACAAAAAAGAAATATCCATTATGAGATTTCACTCCTCTTAAAGTATTATAAAAAATTCTAAACATTAACTAGTGCTAGGGTAGTCCTTGCGAGTGTCATTGATGGAACACTCTTGTTTGTAGGAATTCTTGTCACAATCAATAAGCACAACATGTTAGGATATTGATTGGAATACATTATGGGTTTTACATAGCATTAATTTAATTATCACAAGTTTTTGATTTTATTTTTTTTATATTAAATTTGCTTAAAATTTGATGATTTTTTTAAGCGATAAATTTGAATTTTTGTAATTTTTATATTAATATTTGAATTTTTTTCATATCTTGTACTACACTATTCACCTTACTCTCATGTGCATTAAATTTTAAATGTGTTACGATATCTAAGAAAAACTACTTAATTATTTGAGGTACTAGGGCTTCATTGCCTCATTATCTCCACTATCTTTTTACATATGAAATGACCAAGAATCTGCGCAAGTCTTAGTTAAGGATTCACCGACCTTATACTCATGAACATACAAAGAATATTGAATAGCGGATGGGAGAATGAACACAAACATTCGAAAGCCTTATGTGACTTATCAAATTGATGATGACTTCTTAATTGTTCTACTGGGTGAGGATACAAAGCAATTTAAAAGTACACAACCTCCAACATCCACAAGCGATGGAATACTCAACTTCAATTTTTCCACTCCAAACTCTTTACTATAATGTTTTACATTACAACAACCAAAATTTTATAAGTACATTGGCTAATTATCCCTTATATTAGATTTAATACTCCATTAATGAAGAAATCAAGTTCTAAAGCAAAACTAAACAATCCATTTCTATCACAAAGAAAAACACAATAGGATTACCTTCCTACATAGGCTAAATAAGAGCATCAAAGGATTTAAGCCCTCACAACATACAACAATTTCAACTATATTTCTATTCAAGATTAGAAATATTCAATTTTGATTAAATATTCCTTAAAAATTTTGAAACAATTAAGAGATATAAGTACTTGAACAATTCCTCCTACTCCTGTGGAAAATTTTGTGAGCATAAAATATTAAATTCCCATTATGGAATCAAGAACACAAATATAATGTGCATGCTACTTACAAAGTTCATTTCTAGAATATATTAGGAGAAAAGTCTAGATCTTAGTAAACTATTTATATATTAGAAAATTTATTTTATATATAATTCAGGGCAAGGTCCTCTTTCAGTATTTGAAAAAGGCTTTTGCAATATTACATTTTTCTAGATTTGTGAAATCCATCATCCCATGTAGATTGCAGCCATAGTCCATCCCATCAATGTTCCTAATATACTGGTGGAATATAGATTGTAGCCATAGTTCATCCATCCATGTTCCTAATCGATTGGTGGAATATACATTGTTTCCATAGTTCATCTCATCCATGTTCGTAATAGACTGGTGGACTGATCACCTCCCATTAAGTCCTAGAATGCAATTATCCTAGATTACCGAACTTAAACGACAACTGTAAATAATTACATACATCAACAAATCCTATTAATCTTGTTGAATTATTCCAAATTCTATGGTGTTCTTTTATGAGTGATAATATCCTTCGTATTACAATTACCTGCAAAATTTTCCTCTTTGTTATCATAACTATTGCCCTTGAATCATTTTTAGAAGAATAAAAGGTTGAAATGGCTTGTAAATGGAAATAATTGAGACCACTGACTAAGAATATTGTTTCCACTACCTGGAGAAGCATTTAGAAAGAAAAAATAATAATACAAGAATTAGCCTTACGCAGAAATCAAAATTAGATTTGGCAATGATAAATGATAACTAGCCAAACTACAGAATTATTAAATGAACAAGATGGTCAAATTGTTGTAACTAATGAAAATTTTGTTGCACCAGATAGTGAAAATTATGAGCATGAGATATTATGGCATATTGAATTTGATGGGTCAGTCAATAAGTTAGGAGTAGGAGCAGGAGTGTGGATGTACAATTTAGAAAATAAATACTCAGAAGGCCATGCATATAGATTGAATTTTAAATGTACCAATAATATGGCTGAGTTACGAAGAATTAATTTTAGGTCTTAAGTTGTTACAGAGATACTATTGTAGAAATACTTAACACTTTTCTGGAAACAAAGCTTGCATTAATCCCTAGAAAACACAATATGCAAGCTCATAGTTTAGCAATGTTTTCTAGCACCTGCAAATTACCTTTCCAACCTAATCATCAGTACACTATTAAAGTTAGGCATACACCCGCAATTCCAAACAATTTGAAGAACTGGCAAATATTCTCTAATGATAAACAAATAAATAACTTTTAATTTCAGAAGAAGAATTTGTAAATAACCATATAGATACTGATGCATCCATATTTCCTGACACTAAGGATCAAATAAAGATAAATGAGATAGAAGGTGAAGAAATAGACAGATTTAACCCTAATAAATTTACCAGATCAGACGTAGATAACCTAAAACAAGCTGATATTGATGAAATAATCAATGAAGAAACCAAAGTAATTAATCTCAAAGATAATGTTTTACCAAAGGGATTAACCCCTCTAGAAGATTTATTTGATTCTAATGATGTTCCCAGGAAACCTAAAATGGAATCTTTGAAGTCTGATATAGAAGAATGTAATATAGGCACTAATGAAAATCCTAAATTGGTCAAACTGTTGAAATCATTACCCCCCACTAAAAGAGTGAAATATATTGAGTTACTGAAAGAGTTTCAGGATGTCTTTTCCTGGATTTATGAGGACCTCAAATCATATGACACCAACATCATCCAACACACAATTCCCATTAAAGAAAATCAAAAGCATTTTAGACAAAAACCTAGAAGGATTAATCCAGTCTTGTTACCTTTAATTGAAAAAGAAATTCAGAGAATGTATGATGCCAAAATAATTGCACCAATCAGATTTTTTGATTGGATCCCAAACTTAGTGCCAACGAGAAAGAAAACTAGTGAGATCAGGCTTTGTGTAGATCTCAGAAACCTCAACAAAGTGTCACTAAAGGACAATTACCCACTCCCCAAAATGGACCACATTTTACAAAGGGTAGTTGGGTCAACCAGAATCTCATTATTGGATGGGTTCTCTGGTTATAATCAAATCTTGGTTCATCCTGATGACCAACCCAAAACTTCCTTTACTGCTCCTTGGGGCACATTTATGTATGTGAAAATGCCTTTTGGACTTATGAATGTAGGAGCCACTTTCCAGAGGGATATGGATATAGCATTTTCAAAAGAAATTCATGATTACCTTATCATATATCTAGATGATATTACTATTTTTTCAAAATTTGACAATCAGCTTCTAGATCATTTAAGGCAGGTTTTTATTAAACGTAGGAAATTTGGAATCTCCTTAAACCCCAAGAAGTCTTTTTTTAGGTTAGAAGAAGGAAAGTTGTTAGGTCACATAATTTCAAAATATGGCATAAGAATAGACCTTGCGAGAATAGAAGCCATATTGCAAATACAACACCCAAGGAGCATTAGAGAATTACAAGCTTTTTTAGGGAAAATTAACTTTCGTAGAAGATTTATATCTAATCTAGCAGAATTAATTAGATCACTAAATAATATATTGAAAAAAGATTCAACCATAAAATGGACTATTGAGGCTAAAAAATCCTTTGATGACATTAAACTGGCCTTAACTAAAACACCTGTGTTAATCAGTCCCAAGTTGATAGAGATTTCATTTTATTTTCCTTTGCCTCAGAGCACACAATAGTTGTGGTTCTACCACAGAAAATTGACTAGGGCTATGAACAACCCATTGCCTTCTTTAGAAAATCCCTGAGAGATGCCCAATTAAAATACAATATAATGAAAAACAAGCATTGGCTTTAATCAAATCCATTAAGGACTTTAGGGTATACATATTATATTCTCATATAGTATCCTATGTTTCTAATTCAGTAGTCAAAGACATCCTAACTCAGGATGGTCCATATGGAAAGAGGGGAAAGTGAATAGCTACTATTTTAGAATACAATATAGAAATCAAACCGACAAAAATAATGAAAAAGGTCAAAAAAGAAAGATACATGAACCCCAAAAGACAAAAAGAGACCATGAAAGTGTGCAAGTCAAAATGCCACTACTATTTGCTTTCGTGCATAATAATGATTGTGTGCAGCTTTTCATACCACAATCCATGGTAATCAAACTCTTTAATCTTGATTATACCATGCTTTAAATTTTATGTTTATAGTTAGAGAATAAAATCTGACCAAACAATTTAATCTTGGAAGATCATTAGATAGGTAGTGAAAATAAAAGTAGCTCATCAGTTTAATCTGAGCCCTTGGATGATACAAGGTTAGAATTAGATAATCTACTTTCTAGAAGGAAAAAGGATTGATAAGGGTTTGCTAGCCTAAATGCATCCAAATAAAATGAATAAAAAATGGTAGGGTAAGTAAATGGGTAAGTAGAAGAAAGGTTGCACAAATGTCAAGTGATTACTCATGTTTAAATGCATCTTTCAAATGTGAATAAGTAGTAAACAAAGAAAGGACAATGGTTCACAACATGGTTACATGGTTTATTTAACATCCCCTCAGTCAATTTACCCCTTTACCTCACTAATTTCCCATAAATAAGTTCTAGTACTTAAATCCTTTGAGTCAAAGGAGCTCAGAGCATTTCTCTGACTTTTGGAGAGACCAAACCCTCGGCTTAATGACTTATGGATGCAAGTATTACAATCCCCTTCATAAACATCATCCTCCTTCATTTCCCCTCATTATCCTAATAAAATCCCTTTTCCTAAGGTTTAAACAACTTTTACCTAGGAAAATTGAATCGCCCCCATATAAAACCCTTTCATACAAATAAACCCACAAAAAAGCCTTTTTCCTAAGTATAAAGCTAAGTGCGCAAATGTTTAATTTACCCTTGTACTAATGAAAAACCCACTCTGCCATTGCAACTTCATATTAATTTCTAATGTTATTATATAAACCCATTATAACCCTTTTCTTGTAAATAATTAGAAACCCATATAAAATACCCCAACCTGTTAGTTTTAATAAAAACTAATATAAACTACCCCTTATCCCGATATAACACCACTTAAGTCTACCTAACCCTGGTAAAACTTAAGTTAATCCCTTATCGGTCTCACCCGACTCCCTAATCCCTCATTAAGCCTAACCCGATCACTTAACCCGGGATTGGTCCTTAAACTAATCCCGAACCACCATGATTATATCCCTGGGCCCCCCATCAATTCCCGTCATTCCCCCGCGTAGCTTTGCCTCCCAACTACCGTTGATCATCCCACCCTCACATCCAATGGCGCACAACCATATTGGCCGTGCCCAATGGTTGAGAAATAACCACCTGATAAAGTGGTTTTCCCCCCGACCCCCAATGCTACCTATCAAATGATGCATGGCATCGAGTGACCCCTCCCAAAAACTGCCCGCACCACAAAAGTAGTGCGACGACCCTGTTACACAGTAATTTGTCACCATTGGTAACCGTCCCTGTTACCCCTTTCCCGCACTTTGGAGGACTCATTCCGGGACCTGTGAGCAATGACATAACTTAAAAACACTTGCATTATGTTCCCCTAAGTATGGACTTCATGTGCCTTGAAGACAACTCCTGCAAAATATCCCTGAAAAGTGTCCTTTTTCCATTAGCGCGGGTCCACAATGTACTACCCACGCCAATCAAGGAAATCCTCAAAAGAGGACGCGCCAGTTGGCACTCTGTCTTAGAGTTACACCCGCGCCAACCGAGTTTGGAAAAGATTTTTAACAAACGCATGCCTGGATGTTTTTTCCCTTCAAATCATGAAGTTTTTGAGGATAATGCTAATCTCTTGGATGTCGAGATTCATCATCTATCCCTTACATCTATCCACAATGGCTTTTTGGGGATAATGCCAATCCATAATGGGTGTCTTGATTCATTGTATCTTCTTCCCCTCCTCCATCTATAAAAGTCTCTCCTCATGCATTTGACAAGCTAGTGATAATGCTAGTTTTTGAGTGATAGTAAGAGTTTTGGAGCATAGGGATATTATACTGTCAGAAGTCTGAGCTTTGCATTCATAATCAAAGAGAGATCAAGGCTTGTTGCAAGACATATGTAGTTGTCCGCCCAGCCAGAGGAGGGATTCAACGTCAGAACCTTGGTTGTACTTTTCTCTGTTGATTACTCATTAATAAACGACTATCATTATGGTTCCGATCTTATTGTTCATTATGATAATGTTTGATCTATATCTTTTCTGACCGATATATGGTCGTATTTAGTGGATTTTATGCTTGTATTCGCTTCGTTCTTTGCATGTGCAGGTATCCATTCGCAGAGATCGTCAGGATCGTGACCTGCTGGAGCAAGGGAATGGGAGTATCAACTCTTCCACAACACTAGCGTTGGACTTCAGGTTGGTTCTCATAATCCACTTTCAATTTGCAACTAGGAACTTGCATGGTAGCATTAATTGATTGTTGCTAGACCCATTTTGGGCTAGTGGGATCGCCTCTATCCGCAGAGGGGATTTACCTCTCCAACAGACCCTCCAAAACCACTTCCCTCACTCAACCAAAAAACCATCAACTGTTCATTCGAAAGTGAAACCTGCAAAAATTAATCATTTTCTCTATTAAAGGCAACGAAGCCCTCTTTTGCCCTTTTTTCTGCTCTTTCTCTTTGTAAGTTGTGGAAACCATTGCTACCACTGTAAACACCGAATTTACCCACAGACTTCCAATTCCACTCCAGAAGATGCTGCAGACAACCTAGCCAACCTTTCAGACTGTACCAGGACTACTCCAACCACTGCAGTTGCCGTGAACCATAAATTCTAGAGCCAATTTTCCCAATTCCAGTTATTTCACCACAAATTACCTCTTACCCTTGCAAAATTTCAAAAATCCTTTAACCTATGCAGTGTTTTGATTTAAAATTTTGGTTAAGAATACTACCAATTTTAAAGAAACCACTTGCCTTAACCCTCTGAAAATTCTTAAAACCTCTACTAAAACCCGCTAGAGCCTAATTCAACTCCACAAGAACTGAATTATGGCTGCCCCTGTTGCCATGGATGTAAGACCCATTACCACTCCACACTTAGACTTGGACCACCTTCCCCTAGCTAACAGGGACTTCCAAATAAAAGATACTACTGCCCTAGAACTTCTACTTAAAATTCATTGCTTAAGCAAAGACAGATACCTAAACCATACAGATGATATTGGCCTCTGGGAGTCCAATTTACCCAGATACCAATTCCCCCAAGTTCACATCTTTCCAGAAATTGTTCATATGTGCTATGCATGTTGTGTCCCTAGCCATAGAGCCATAATGTCTCATGACCAGAGGGTTCTGTTCACTATCACAGCTGAATCCATTAATGAAATGTTGCAGTTCCAACCATGGCCAAACTTAAACCCACCTTCAATTGGAGACCTGATGGACGAGTATCCTGAGCTAAGCCCATAAAGATTGGCCTAGTTGTTTCAAACCTTCAATAGAGAGGAAAATCACATCCCTAAAGATCCCCCTCCATATGTATCAGCTATTTTCTCTCAATGGGGCCAGAACATTGTAACCATGATATCCTATGCTTTAGGTTACTCTACCAGCGAATACATTGATGAAATTATTCTTGCTTTCATGTCCATCTATACCCCAGGGCAGCCTCCTGCAACCACATACGACTGCCACATTCATAGCTAATAGAATGCATGAGCAGTTCACAAGAATGGGCAATGAGAGAGTTTTCAAACACTCCTCTGTATTGTACCATCTATTTTTGTATTATCAGTGAGACAAATTCCCTTTCATGCTCCATAAGCTTGACACCAGGGGCCAACTCAGATCTGTCATCTTTTGGACCCCACTTTTCCATGAGTATAGATCACCATATACATACTCAAACTTCATAGATTATTTTGTGCATCCAATCATGACTATTCTCAATGGGAATCCTCCACCTAGGATAAGTCCAGAGATAAAAAGAGTCCTCCAGCTTATCAAGCAAACCAAAGTGGGAGATTGGTATCTTTACCAAAACCACATGGAAACCAGAATATATGGTTGCTAGCTTGCACCATATAATTTTCCAAGATACCTCCCCATGAGGTTGTTTGCCTTAGAATATTACAGATAGATCATCCATGTAGATGAAGTCAACTTTGTCAATGCCAAGAAGAAGGCCAATTTGAAAATCAAAGACCAGTTAGGCCCCTTCATATGCAATTCCAGAGAGGCAGGGAAAGAGGTAGACCTGATCTTGCAAAGAATGAAATTCCAAAGGAGTTTTGTATGGAGATATGACCCTTTAGAATTCATTACCAAGAAAAGGCAAAAGGTCAAGCTAGGACCTTTTATCCACCACCCCATACCAGAAATAGAGGCATATGCAAATCAAATAGAATGGGTGGAAAATACCTTAATAGATAGAGACAACACAAGAATATATGTAGAAAATGCTTTGATTGATTTTGAAAAGCAGCTTGATGAGAGCTCTTTTCTGCAGGTACCGAAAGAGCAAGAAAGAGCCATGAGCACCCCTCCAGTAATGCAGACTCCTAAGAATGAGGAGAAAAATCCAAAAAGAAACAAAGAGGGAGCTTCCACTTCAGGAATGGACACCTCTAATATACAGCAGGAAACAAGTCACAACAAAAGGCAAAGGCTTAATTCAGCCTCTAAACAGGAATATACAGAAGGATCAACACAGGTAACCAACAAAGATGTAGACAGAAGTAGGCCCACTACTCCATCTGAGGACATACAAGAGCCTTCCACATCACAGACTCAGATGTTGGAAAGGAATCTTAGTGTGGAAGTCTCTTCCTTCAGTATGTCTGCTGACAAAGACCGAGATATAAAGGACAGGTATAAATAAATCAAAATGAGGAATGAGAAACTCAAAGCTCAAACATATGCTCAATACCTGAAGCTCACTCCCACAAATCAAAAAAGGCTTATATCAGCCTTTGACATCAAGGAGGGGAAGCTATAGATGTCATTTATTAAGCGTATAGCACAACAGCCCAAAACATCATCAGACTTCAAAAAGGTGGACTTTGAAGTATTGGCTAGAGATATCCATCCCATAGACAAAATAGAGCTACATAAACAGGCTGGGGAGATAACATACTCCACCCTGACAGGTAAAGCCATAGCTGCCCATCAGCTGCAAAACTCATTAACCAACATCTCATCTCAATATCAGTTGGAGAAGGCCTCCTCACAGGCCAAGGATACTAGGATCAAGTCCTTAGAGGACTTAGTGATTGAATTGGGACACGATCCCAAAGATATCAAAGCTACAGAGTAGCTTATAAAGAAGGAAAATGATGATATTTCTGCACTTAAGAGGCAATTAAAAATACCCCAACTGCAACATCCTCAAACACTTGAAGTCTTAGAAAGCCAAACCAGACATGACGAGTTGATGGACTTGGTCCTAAAGCTTAATGATCAGTTAAAGGAGACAGAAAAGGAGTTGGACACTTTAATTCAATCGAAGCAAAGTGACTTGGCCACAACTTCTACAAATGTCATTCCTACAGTATCTACAACAGTCCCTTCCACACTAGCAGCTTCACTAGCACCTACAGCTCCACCTGCCACAACATTGCCAGTCACAACAAGATCTACAACAATAGGTGCACCAGGAGAAAAAACAACATAATTAATTGAAGCCATGGAAGAAATGTCTATCTAGGCTACAAAAATGAGCAGACTAAGAGAAAAGGTGGCAAGTTTAGAAACTGACTAAAACTTGCCCAACTTAAGCAAAAGGAAGAGGCACAAAAGGCCCAAAGAATGAGTGAAAGAATCAAAGCCATAGAGAAAGACTCAACACTGGAGAAACCCTTTAGGAAAGCCAAGGAACTGTTATGGGCCAATATCATTGACTCTGTCAATAATATTTAGCCTTCTATTCAACTTATTTTTGAGCAGAAAGAATTGATAAAGATAGCTCCAGAAGCTATCCAAAATATCAAAGTGGAATTGGGAGACATGCCTGAGGATGTCAATAGACTCATCCATTTCCTTAACAGCAAGAACATATATGAGCTTTAGGAGTTAAATATAGAAGACAGAACTGAAACTATTTTGGAAATAAGAAAGGTTCTTTCCAAGAGGAACCTAATGTTAAACTTGGAGGAAAAGTGCAAGAACATGCAGGTGGCCATTGATAGATTCATGGCCAAATTCCAAATTTTGAGGGAAAAAGGTTTGCCTAGTCCATTGGTCATCAATGAAAAGCTTATGACACAACAAGACTATGACAATAGACTCAGCAGTTGGCTAAAGAACAAGCTAGTAGTTCATCTATTAAAGCCCTACCAACAGGAAAACTTTTATATAACACTTTTGAGAACCTGTTTTTCCTCCAACATGAGGTAAAACACTTATTCATCAACAAGCCCAATTTTTCAAAGTATGCTGAAGTTGACAAGATATACCGAAGGATGGTGAATGTCAAATTACCTCAGGAAGAATGGTCGGAAAGCATGACCGATTTACTGTGATAAATTTATAGTAAAAAGTTACTGCACAGTAAAAGTAGAGTAGCCAGGTAAATAAATGAAAATAGGACAGCAGGGTCAAAAAGTATCACGGTCAAAGAGTATCATGTGAAAGATAAAAGTTGAAGAAGATTCCAATGTAGAAAACCACAACAACAACCCAAAATAAAGGGCTTAAAACCAACCATAAAAGCTAGCAGCACCACAATAAAAGGGACAGCATGAAGCAGTTCAATAGCTGCCTCTATCTTCTAGCAAGAAGATATTTGTATTTCCTAGATTAAATCTCAAGTTAGTTTTGAGATATTTTGTAATATTTTTTGTATAAATACTTCATAAATCAAAGTATGTGGGGTAGATTCTTAGACATTTTTATAGAACATTTTGATCAAAAGACTGTAAGCTATTGTATCATTGATTGGACCAGCATGCTAGATTAATGAATAAAGACAAGACATTTCACTGGATTCATGTGTAGAGCGAAGTGCAGACAAGTACTTTCTCTTGTATTGTTATCTTTCTTTCAAAGTTTTTCCACAATCTTTAATGTATATGAAATCTGAATGCTATAATATGGAATGATATCTCAAAATTTTCTTCATTACACTTTGTTTTAACTATTATGCATTTTAATGTTTTCTGCAAATTATCTAAGTTAAGGAATTCTTGATTGCTCCTTAGTTAAGGTAGTTTCCCCCTGATCTATAGTAAAGGATTCTTAATTTCCCTTTTCTCATGATTAACCTCTATTCCTCATCTTAATCCCGGTTTGAGAATTCTTAAGTTCTCTCTCACTCTGTTTAAGATTCATTTCACCCATCTGGCCTAAAGACCTGCACCTTTTTCTGCTAGCTTTCCCTTTGAACACTCCCTTTATTGAGTTAATTCCAGTCTTGCTACCCATCTTTGACTCCATAGTCGAATGGTCCAAAGACATCATTCTATCCATCTGTTTTAAGGATTCCACCATCCAAATCTTCAATACAAATAAAAAACCCCTCGAACGTTCAGAACTAGCCTAAAATCCCAGCAAACAAAGCTAAATCATATAGAGAGAGCCCTCTCTGAGCCACAAGTTGGCTAGAGCCTATTCTTAAAAGCTGGTTTGTGGTTACCTCAGTCATTTTCTTTCTTGTGATAACTTCTAGAGAAAATTCTAAGTGATAACATATCGCAATATCGCATTTCGCATATTACGACAAGCTTTTTGAGTTACGTATTTTGTGAAAGTAGATATGCAATTGCGATAAGCGCTTCATTTTACAATGAATATCTTAAGTCTTAGCTTTGAATGAAAAGTCTAATGGTATCCTAAGTTAAATGTGGTGATCCCTTCCATCGCAATTCATGGATTTTGGTTGTTAATCAACCTTTCACACACTTGGTCCAACGATATGTGAAAAAAGCGAGAATTGCTAGTCTTAAAGGGATTTGACTCGATATCTTAATTTATTTCTAAAAATTTAGAAAGAAAGTGCCTAAGTACTAAATTTATCTTGGATGGTTTTTAATAAAGGGTCAACATTTATTAATCAAATATTAACTATTAAATAAATAAATGGGGGGGTTGTTGAATAGCACAACACATTGCTCATAGCAATGTTTCATCTTTTGGATGGCCTCCTCCAACAATCTAAGCTCATCGAACTCAATCCAGTCTTTGTATGCTACTAGCAGTCCACTAATGAATCTTTGATCCTTGGCCCTCTCCTCCTTGAGGTAAGGCAAATATCTCAACAACTCTAAGAACCTGCTAGTATACTCATCATCTGTCATGGAATTGATCTATAACTCATACTTCTTATTGAAGAGCCTCTCAAACTCATTCCAAGTCAAGTCATCTTCCTGAATGCTTTTAGCATTCTTCACATCCTCCCACCAGATATCTACTTTCCCTTTAAGACAAAAAGGGACAATCTTTTCTTTCATGCTCTCTAAATAATCGTGCAATTTGAAGAAATTCCTCATATCAAGAAACCATGCCATTGCATCCTATGATTTATACATCTCTCCATCGAATGTAGGTGGCTTTTCTTTATTAAACTCATCCAACAAATATCCCTTATCACTCCTCCTATAAGGATGATAGCGATGACGATCATAATGTCTGTCAGAACCATAACTAGAATAACACTTGTGTCTATCACCCCTCCTATCCAGAGTATCCAAGGACCTATCATCTCTGACCATGTCCTCTCCATCCAACCTGTACTCACCATGAGACCTACTTCCATATGCCCCATTAGTTCTGTCCACTTGCTCATGGATGATCCAAAGTGGTCCCAGTTACTGCAATTTTGACAAACTTTGAAGTATGACTACATTTACCTCTGCTTGTTTCTCCTGTGCTTGTATGATTATGTCATTGTCTTCCTTGCAACTCCTTATTTATGCAATTAAGCTTCTCAGTGTATCTTGCAAATTAGAAGAGTGTCCAAAACTACGTTCCTCATCTGATCCATAGGGAGAGTCTCAGGAACTGTAGTCTATCATCTTGCTAGTCATCTTTAATATTCTTCCAGCAAGGTATGTCATGTTAGCTAAACCAAATCACCATAAACCAAAATACCTTAGCATAATTCGGGGAGGATACCTTATCTGCAAGATCAACAAATCAACATAATACATGTATAACATAATCATGACAACATAGAGAAATATAACACATAATCATGTAACCATATATCCATCATTATAAATAGAGTCCAGTCATCAACGCATGACCATATCAACTACACATACCATGACCTCATGCATGACAACAACAACCGTACCAATGTATGTTGACAATACAGAAGCATAAACAACATGTAACTAATCATACACTCATGACGACACACTTCACGATAACAACATCCTCTTTCACATGGAGACCTAACTACAATCATGACTGCCACCATGCATATGCAACAAGCATATACACGACAAGGATGATTAACACACGTAAAACAGACATTAATGCATGACCAACACACAACCCATCCAATTCGAGGGGTGAACCATGCTCTAAAACCACTCTGTAACGCCCTCCTCCCACATCTGCCTAGGTAATCAGGCATCCATGGTAAACATGTGATGATAAGTTATCATGATATGATTCAACCTCCTAAGTGACCTTAAGGAATTGGAATCGATAGAAACACACCATACCAAACCTTCTGCACCTATTATTGGACTCCCAGAATGCATCCCAGTCATTCCTCTCACCAATCCCTGGGCCCCATTGAACTTTTAGACCACTAAACCACGTAATGCACCCTTGATATGGACAAGGGTGCGTCTTAGGACCCCTGGATGCATGCACAACATGGGCATGCTAATGTCAAGGGACTTTTATGCTCAGAGTTGTGCCTACAACTCCAAGATTTGAGGCACGTTTCAAGCCCACAATCCAGGTCACTCGCCAGAAAACATCGTAGCTTCCAGAATCCATAAATTTAATTATTATAAGACTTATGAATAAAAACTGACTCCAGGACTAGGCCTGCCCATCCCCAACCAAGACTGACATTGTATCCAACAGTTGGCATTAATGAAATCTACAGGAAATGAATACAAAACATAGCATAAATGACTGAAAACTCATATGGAACTTGACAAGAAGGATCACCACCCACTTCCCTTAACTATTTTGACAACAATTATGTCTTGCATCCATTATCCTTTCAGTTACAAGCAAATACATCAAATAACCAATACAATAACCAATCGCATAACCATGCTTATCAAAAACATTAAACCATGAAAATAAAAATGAGATAACAAACATTAAAGCCACATATTAACAAGTAGAAAAGCAAGATAACTTAGCTTTTATTAAACATAGGGAAAGATGGCCAGGTTCAGGACTTCCACATACCACTCGACTGTAGACATGGATAAACCAAATCTTTCTTTCATCTAGTCATCCCCATGCCATATTCCAAGCATGAATGTGGGATCTCATGGATAAACCAATCCAAAATCAACCAAGGGAATCTAGAGGTTAAACCACCTCCACCCTCACCAAACCGTGATCTCACCAAAACAACATCGAGATCACAAAACCAAATCGAGCTTGGATTGTCTCCAAACTCCATCACTATCCTTGAGTAATTTCCCGTCTCCTTGTGTCTCATGGTTTACTGCAATCCACACCAGATTACTAGGCCCTAAACTGAGACACCAGTCTCTCAGGCTTTACCGCAAACCACACCGGATCACTGAACCTTAAACTAAAACTCCACCCTCAGGCTTTACCATGTATCCTGCCAAAACCAGTCAAGGGATTACTAGGCCTTTGGGATTTTGCTAAGACCATCTCCGCCCCAGATTCCGAAACCATCCAACAATTCCAAAGCTCAAAATCGAGACAATAATCCCATCAAACCATGGCTATCCAGAAAAAGGTAAGGATAGGCTGAAAACCATTGTCATAACCCGACAAAACCATGCCACTGATAGCATAAGAACCTGTTGTGGCCACCAACAACCCCCCTCTTTGTTTGGTATTAGCAATAACACCAAGCAAAGGGGGACCCTTAATAAAACTCCAAAAAACATTTTATGAAAATTTTTGTATTTAACTCCCTAAAACTATATCGCATCGCGAGAAGAGAGTGAAACGTTTTCCTATGAGCATAATAAGCTGCGAAGAAGCGACGCGAAATTCATCGCATCACATACATTATGAAGTGCTCTTAAATGAAAAAACTTAAGGAATCTCCGACGGTCGATATGCGACATCGCATATCGCAACATCGCGTAAGAAACACACAATGATTGAATGACTAAGCGCGATTTGTGATTTGCGATCTGCGATGAATGCGATTTGCGATAAATGCGATCATGAATCTCTGCGATGACACATCTTGACGACGCGATCCGCGATGCTGCGATACGAGTCGCAGAAATCACCCATCGCAAAATTTCCTCAGCGCAGTATTCAAGGAAAGCTATCCGTAGACCAAAATTGGGCGCGCACCTTAAAAGAAATTAATGATTGTACGCCAAAGTATTCAAGAAGGACAATTTTGTGTTTTTCGAAGAGTCAGTTCGCTATGGGTGTCATGATTATGCATTCATAAGAGCTTAAAGCTTTCATGTCAATCTTTATTATCATTACTCTTTCCTTTGCGTAAACTGTAAGACAGGAAATAACATAAAGCAATGTGCAGGAAACATCTAAGGAAAAGGGGAAAGCGTTAATTCTCGGAGAACAGAGAAGAGATGCCTTCACAAACGGATTCCGCATGCAACAGGACCACAGATTCCAGAGTATCACTCAACAGACGTTGATGTCAATAGGCCATCCAAAACACAAAGTCAAAGGCAAACAAAAGCAGCATGTTTACAAAATATCCTAAAGCTTATGCCCGGTAAAGCAAAAAAGAAAAAAGGCGCTACGGAAGGAAAATGCACCAGAAAAGCCCGGAACAAAGAACAAAGGCAGTTTTCGATGCAGAAAATTGTTCAGAGAGCAAAGTCCCTAACTTGTTCAGTCATTCGCAAGGCCGGAAACCGAAATAGCAAAAGCAGAATCAATTTGAGAGAAATTTGGGTTATTACCAAGTATACACGCAATGAATACACCCAGCCAGAGGAAGATTCTCGAAAATATCTTCTAGTTTACCAGAAAGTGGTGCCAGTGCTTGTTATTTCTATTTTCATAGCTCAAACGAAAGCAGAAGGCGACCAACCGACTCTTCCCAGGCGAATGTTGCATGCTTGCAGCACTAAGGAGCAAATACAGAAATGGTTAGGAATTAGATTCAATTTTTAGAAATAGTTTTGCTTTAGCAGAAGGGCGGTCATTTAAACCGTATCCTAAATTTATGTAATTAAGTTAATTAGTTAGGAGTATTTAAACCCTTCTCAGGCATTAGGAGAAGGGTCTAGAAATTTGTCAAAAAACTTGTCCTCGGAACATGCACTTTTGCACCCTCAGAGGGGGTTTTGATGAATGGATGGATCAAGGTTTATTAATGTTTGCATTTGATATCTGCTACTGATGTTGCACTTCTGTACTCTTAGTAGATGTTAGAGCAAGGAGAGATAAATCATTGTTGCTTGAAGCTTATGAGTGGAACCAGTCATAAATGGTACTTTTATCTCTTGACCGTTTCTGTTTATATTCTTAAAGTGATATACAGTTTTTAGTTGTTTATATGTTACTGCATGAATGTGTGAGTTACCATTTGGCACTTTTGTACGGTGGAGCCATTTTATTTGTGTTTGATATATGAATAACTTATTATGCGATATGCTGTTCACAACTGTTTTGCTTAACTTTTTATGCAAAGTGGTTTATCTTAATTGATTTCTATTCTTATGATAGCTGAATGATATTTATTACCAATTATTGTTCGAAATCTATTTAGATCGCATAATAGAAGAAATACACCCCAGGTTAGCGTAGATTAGATGTGTTGTTTCTCATTAGATTACAATAGCATAGAGTTAGTTTAGAAGTTTGAATTAAATTAGCTTTAAGTACTCTTAGATCAGCATCATCCAACTCTACACACACACACCCTTAGATTGGTAAACTGGTCCCATTATCCCCAGTCGGACCCGCTATACCAAACGGATAAGGAGCTGCCAACCAAGGTCCGGACCGGGTGGGTATCCCCCTTGTTGTCGACCCGATTTTTGGGGCTTCAACATATTTGGCACTAGAAGGAGGGCTTGAACTATGAATGGAACCTAAATCAAAATCTAAATACCATTCTGAGAGTAAATCGCCCTCATCAACTCCCCCGACTTCCCCAGTACGTTTAAATCCAGAGTCAGAAGTCGCTCGAGTATTAACCGCTGCTACATACCCTAATATTTCAGACCAATCTACCATTGAACCCCTAAAGTTCAAACTCTGATTCGCAAACTCCAGGGATTTTCTATTTTTACACAGAGGTCTGATAAATCTCAAAGCAGCATGACTTCGCAGTACAATCCTGCTCATCCCCTGACCAGATTAAAGAGTGAAAAATTTGGCATCCAGCCAACTGAATTCCCTCTCCCCACCAGGAAAAGAGCAAGGAAAACACCACCAGAGTCTGACAGTGAGACTCTTTCATCTACATCGTCCATTTCAACTCCCTCACCGCGAAGTCAGCCACCCACATCTTCATTCCAAACCACTCATCCATCTTCCACAACCCCTCTTCTTCAATCATCTAAGATCATAATATCTTCATCTTCCCAGCCTCAGGGATCATCCTCTGCACTTTCATTTACTAGCAGCTCAACGATGGCCCAGTCTCCATGGAACAATCCTGGGGCGGTTTTAATGCCTCCACCCCTGAGCCAAATACCGGCCCATCCTGAGAAATGGCTACCCAAATTCAATCCAGAAGCAGGCATGCTAGCTGAAGAGCACATTAACAATTTCATGCTTTCTGTCAATCTCAACGGAGTTACCAACGAGGATGTTGTTGTCCGGCTTTTTCCCTATACAATGCAAGGAACAGCTGGGTCATGGTACTTTTCATTACCTTCCGGGTCTATCACAAGTTGGGACATTTTTCAAAGTCAATTCCTTACCAAGTTTGGTGATGACAGATCAACAACAACGTTAATCAATGACCTATCCAATCTTAAAGCCGAGGCTAGAGAACCCATCAAAGATTTTAATTTACGGTTCAATAAAATCCTCAACAAAATTCCCACTGCTTCCCAACCCAGCGAAGAAGTACGATGTGAATGGTATATCACGACCTTACCATCAAACTTAGCAATCTTCGTGGATAGGGAAAATAAAACAACCTTAGTTGAAAACCTGACAGAGGCGATAGCAGTAGAGAAACGCGTAGTAGCCCTGGAAAAGAGATCTGCGATAGAGGAACGCAAATCTAAGAAAGTCACCTTCAAGGAAGACTCCAAGAAGAAACAAATGAAAGACCCTTTCGATTTGGAAGGATTACAAAAACTATTAAAAACCATGTCCAATGAGATGATTGACATAAAAAAACAAGAAGCAGAAACTTCTTCAAAAAAGCCCTACAGAACTTTTAAAAGAGGCCCTTCAATGGATGTGAAACCACCCAACGTGTTGGGTCCCTATAATACTAGTGATTACCCCATTAATATTGTAGTTATACCCCTTATTTATATTGTTGTGCCCCTATTGCCCCCATATTGTTATTTCTGTGCCCCATAGAATCCCTCTATTGTTATTTTTGTGGCTTTATATTATTATTGTTAGGTCGGCTAGATTATATTGTGACTCCTTAGACTCCTATATATAGAAAGGAGGTTTTATCATTTGTATCATCCAAAAATTGTTCATTTATGCAATGTAAAGGAGGTTTTCCCCTCGAAGAGGCTGAATTCTAAGGCGTTGATCTATCTTTTCTATCTTTTCTTGAGCTGGTTTCATAACATTTGGTATCAGAGCTTTGGATTCTAGGGTTTTGCTGCTCCAAACAGATCATCGTGGCATTTTCGCTATAACTTTTTTTTCTGTGACGTTTCAGAAGTCGCCAAAAAAACCCATTTGAGAAGAAATCGCGCTGAACCTTGGGTCAAAATTTCACAGCTTTTTTCATGATATTTGCGGAGATATGATCTGAGGAAGTTCGTCTTTTTGCAGACTCCTGAATTACATTCAAAACAGGTGACCTGGGGAAAATCGTCATAACTTTCTCTCTGGGGATCGGATTGAAATTTCGTAAGAAGGTAAAGAAAGAGGACGGACTGTAGTTTCTTGGGTGTGTGTTTTAGATTCAAAGGTTGAAACAGTGACTCGTGGCACGTTGTACAAGTTCGCTCTACTGAACTAGTCTAAAAGCAAGTCACTGTGGGAGATTTCACATAACTCTTCCTTGGAGAATCCAATTTGGCTCAGAATTGTGGAATTGGAAAGAGGACGCAGAAGGCTACTACAGGTAGCAATTTCAAAACTGGATGATCCGAAATTATAGAGATAGATCAGATTCAATATCAGGCTTCTATAAAGTGGAAAAAGGTGTGTAGTTTTTTCACGAAAAATTTTAAGAACCCCCCCTAAATTTATAAATATAGTAAATGGGCGAATCTCCATGGTATATAGGAAAAATGGAAGGCGATTTTATCAATAATATAATATGTATATATAATTTTTTGGCGAATCTCTCACCAGGAATTGCGAATATTTTACTCAATTATAAAATCTTGTAAGATCTTGGCGAGTCTTTCACTAAATAATAAAACTTTGTAAAGTCCTAGTGAATCTTAGCATAGGCTACATGCTGGTTTAATTCCCCATTTAAATAGGCTACATTCTAGGTGAATACCATGGGTCAATACCATGTGCCATTTTGGTGAATACCATGGGTCAATACCATGTGCCATTTTTATTTTTATTAATTCTAATATTAGGGTTAATAATGGTTTTTTTCATGGTATTAATAACAATGTAGTCCATGGTATTTGTCCCATAGTATTTTGGCCATAGGTTTCACCTAAATATAACCCATTTTTTGAGTGTTCGTAAATATAAGGTGACTTATGGAGTAAATATAAAAAAATATTTTATTTTTTTACCATACCTCTCGTTTATTTATATTTTTATTAATTTACCATACCTCTTTTACAAATATGGTATTTGGCCCATAGGATTCACTTAAATAAAACCTCTTTCTTGAGCCTTCATAAATAGAATGAGGGTTATGGACTAAATATAAAAAGAGGTTTTATTTATTTACGATACGTCTAGTTTATTTATATTTTTATTTATTTACCATACCTTTTGAGTAAGTATAAAAAGACGTTTTATTTATTTACCATACCTCCACTTTACTTATATTTGTATTTGTTTACACCCTTACATGTATATAAGGTGACTTATGGAGTAAATATAAAAAATATTTTATTTATTTACCATACCTCTCATTTATTTATATTTTTATTAATTTACCATACCTCTTTTATAAATATGGTATTTGGCCCATAGGATTCACTTAAATAAAACATATTCTTGAAAATGGGCGAATGGATTCACTTAAATAAAACCTATTCTTGAAAATGGGCGAATGGAAGGTTGTAAGTCCTAATTTCAAGGGCTAAATTTACTTTTTTTACCCTCTTCCTTAAAATAAGGTGGGCTATTTGAGGTGATTTGTAAAAATGTACTATGATACAAAATATTCGCCCACTAAAAATTTAAAACCCCTTAATTTCGCCAAAGGGCGAACATTCGCCCCTAAAATTATCCTTGAGTTTTTTTTTTTTAATTTTTGTGTAAGCTTGGTTTAACGGAATTCAAAGGGCATAGTAAAGCATTATTATCGGTAACTGATGCCCCGAGGAAAGAAAATGCAAACACCTAGTAAGGAACCTGAAAGCTCTAGCATGACTCATGAAGAAGAGGAAGAAATGCTACATGATATATCAAAATTACAAGAACAAGTGCAACAAATGTCACGCTCACAAAAGCTAACAGAAGCTAAGATAAGTGGCGTGGAATCTAAGATAAATGGTGTGGAATCTAAGATAAAGGGCATGGAAGCTAAGATGGAGGATTCGATGGCAGATTTGAAGATAGACTTGAAGACAGACATGGAATAATTGAAGAAGTTGCTACAAGAAAGGGTCACTAATGGTGAAAAGGTAGTAAAGGAAACTCATGATGAGAACAAAAGAAATGTTAATCATGATTCCATAGATGCTAATGTTGGATCGAAGAATCACCATATTCCAAAAATCGATATGAGGAAGTTTGATGGCAAGGATCCCGCCACATGGATATTACAGATGGAGCAATTCTTCGATCTCAATAATGTGCAAAACGCACAAAAGGTACGTATGGCAACTGTATATTTGGAACCAAATCAGTTTGTATGGTATCAATGGCTTTGCTCTCGTAAACAATTTATCACTTGGGCAATTTTTACGGAAGAATTGATAGCACATTATGAAGATACAAAAAGCAACACTTTTTTTAGCCAATTGATAAGTCTCAAACAAAAGGGTTCAGTAATGGAGCACATTGAGGAGTTCCAAAAATTGAACATAAGGGTAAAAGATATTCCAGAGGAGCATAGGATTGATGTGTTCATAGGGTCTTTAAAGGATAATATCCAACATGATGTTCGCCTTTGGGAACCTGATTCATTAGAGAAGGCATTCAGGTTAGCAAGAAAAATGGAAAGCAAAATTATGGCAACCAGGAAGCATACCACTCACAACTATAAAGACGGAAGTGTTGTTGCCCCTAGTCTTCCACAACCTATAAGGTTGACACCACAACAATTGGAAGAAAAAAGAGCAAAAGGGCTTTGTTACAGTTGTGATAGCAAATACACTAAAGGTCATAAGTGTGCTGAGAAGAAATTATTCTACATAGATTGTGAAGAGGAAGAAGAAAAGGAGCAAGAAAGGTCAAAAGAAGAAGATATACTCCAGGAACAAAGCCTAGATGAAGAACAAATAAATCCGACCATATCTTGTAATGCATTGGCGGGAATTACCACTCCTCAAACCATCAAGATAGAAGGACAAATCAAGAAGAAAAAGGTAATAGTGTTGATTGATTCAGGAAGCACCCACAATTTTATTCATTGTAGGGTAGCAAAAGAATTGAATTGCTTCCTATATCCAGCACCAGAGTGTCAAGTGATGATTGCAAATGGAGGAACAATAAATTGCTCTGGAAAGTGCCATAATATCAAGCTATCCATGGGAGAATATGTATTGACTAGCCCAATGCTTTCCATTCCAATGGGAGGTGCTGATGTTGTACTAGGAGTCCAATGGCTACAATCCTTGGGTACAATAGCTTTTAATTTTCAAGAACTTTTCATCAAATTTTCTACGGAAGGAAAGGAAGTTGAATTAAGGGGTATTGCAGGGAAACCAGGAAAGATAATCAGCTCTAATGGCATGACTAAGCTTCTTAAAAAGGAGCAAAGAGGTGTAATTGCACAATTATGTTCGCTAGATGTTTCCACATTGGAATCATCTATTTCTCCAGATCTCCAAAAAGTCCTGGACAATCATTCCAAGGTATTTGAGACTCCCAAAGGTCTCCCACCTATGCGTGATCATGATCATGCTATTCATCTGATTCCAGGAAGTGTTCCTCCAAACATCAGGCCGTACAGATATCCCTATGTCCAAAAAAGTGAAATTGAACGTATGGTTGCAGAAATGCTAGAGGCTGGTATAATTCAACCAAGTCAAAGTTCTTTCTCAGCTCCAGTAGTATTGGTGCACAAGAAGGATGGATCATGGCGCATGTGTCCGGATTATAGGGAGCTCAACAAGCTCACTATTAAAGATAAGTTCCCCATTCCTGTTATTGATGAATTACTGGATGAATTGCATGGATCAATTTACTTCACCAAGTTGGATCTTCGTTCGGGATATCATCAAATCAGAATGAAGATTGAAGACATTCCGAAAACGACATTTAGAACTCATGAGGGTCATTATGAATTTTTGGTCATGCCTTTTGCCTTACCAATGCACCTTCAACATTTCAAGGTTTGATGAATTCAATTTTCAAACCATTCCTTAGAAAATTTGTGTTAGTATTTTTTGATGATATACTAATCTACAGCAAGTCTTGGAAGGATCATGTTGAACATGTTGACAGGGTGCTACAACTATTGGAGGAGAAACAATTATATGCAAAAAGATCCAAATGTTTCTTTGGAGTCCAGGAGGTGGAATATTTGGGTCATATTGTATCTCATGAAGGAGTTAAGGTAGACCCTAGCAAAATTAAAGCCATTAAGGAATGGAAAATCCCCACATCCATAAAGCATCTGCGAGGATTTCTTGGGTTGACAGGGTATTATCGCAAGTTTGTTAAGAATTATGGGAGAATAGCAGCACCTCTAACAACATTATTGAAGAAAGATTCATTTTCATGGACTCCGGAAGCAACAAAGGCCTTTGAACATCTTAAAGAGGCAATGTGCCAAGCACCGGTCTTAGCTACACCGGACTTCACAAAAACCTTTATTGTGGAATGTGATGCTTCAGGAAATGGAATTGGTGTTGTTCTAATGCAAGATGAAAGACCCATTGCTTTTGAAAGTCGTCCAATCAAGGGAAAGTTTTTAAGCAAAGCTATTTATGAGAAGGAAATGTTGGCAATACTCCATGCACTTAAGAAATGGCGACCCTACCTAATGGGAAGACACTTCAAGGTAAAAACGGATCATGATAGCCTTAAATACTTTTTAGAACAAAGATTATCCTCTGAAGAGCAACAAAAGTGGGTCACAAAGATGTTGGGTTATGACTTTGAAATCATCTACAAAAAAGGGAAGCAAAATGTGGTGGCAGATGCACTCTCAAGAAAGGATGAGGATGTGGAAGCATTGTTGTGTGCCATTTCTATTATCCAACCAGATTGGATAAACGAAGCAAGGGAGGAATGGAAGAATGACGAAGAAGTGTGGGCACTTATTCGAAAGCTACAACAAGATTCCAGTACTTCTGATACATTTAGCTGGCAAAATGATTCGTTATGGTACAAAGATCGCTTATACCTCTGTAAGAATTCCCAGCTAAAACAAAAGATTCTTATGGAATTGCACACTTCTCCCTTAGGAGGGCACTCAGGATTTTTAAAAACTTACCACAGGGTTAAGAAGGAATTTTTTTGGGATGGCCTTAAATCAGATATTCAAAAGTTTGTGGCGGAATGTTTGGTTTGCCAGCAAAATAAAGTTGAAACAATTAAGACACCGGGTCTATTACAACCTTTATCCATTCCAAGCCAACGTTGGGAGGAGGTTTCAATGGATTTTATCACAGGTTTACCCAAGTCTGAGGGAAAGAGTGTCATCATGGTGGTAGTTGACAGACTTACCAAGTATGCACACTTTTGTGCATTATCACATCCATTTAAAGCCAGTACAGTTTCTACTGCATTTATGGAAACAATTCAAAAGCTACATGGAAACCCAAAGATTATTGTAAGTGACAGAGATCCCATTTTCACTGGAAATTTTTGGACAGAATTATTTTCTTGTCTTGGTACTCAGTTAGCTCATAGCTCATCTTATCATCCTCAATCTGATGGGCAAACTGAGATAGTAAACAAATGTTTGGAAGGATATCTTCGTTGCTTTGTATCTGATAAACAGACACAATGGGTCAAATGGTTGCCTCTGGCTGAATGGTGGTATAACACTTCCTTCCATACAGCAACAAAAATGACCCCATTTATGGCACTTTATGGGTATCAACCACCATCCATCACATCATATTTAAGAGAAAATTCTAAGGTTCAGGCAGTGGAACATCACATCGAACATCAACAACAAGTCCTCCAACTCTTAAAGGATAACCTCGTGTTGGCACAAAATAGAATGAAACAACAGGCAGATCAACATCGCAGTGAAAGAAGTTTTGATGTAGGTGATTGGGTATTCCTACGGCTACAACCATATAAGCAAATGTCCCTAAAGCAAGCTAAGAAGGATAATAAATTATCACCAAAGTATTATGGTCCGTACAAGGTGTTGAAAAAGATTGGTACTATGGCATACAAATTGGAGCTTCCTGCAGCTTCTCGATTGCACCCAGTTTTCCATGTTTCATGTTTAAAGAAGGTTATAGGTGACAAGCTCCCAATTCAAACAATATTGCCAGAACTTGACGAGGAAGGAAAAATTATATTGGAACCGGAAGCAGTCACAGAAACAAGAACTCGACAGCTACGAAATCGATCAATTTCAGAGTATCTTATCAAGTGGAAGAACTTATCCGCTGAAGATTCCACATGGGAGGATGAGAATTTTATGCAGAAGTATCCAGAACTACTCAAGCGTTGAGGACAACACTTTTTTGAAGGAGAGGGGCATGTTGGGTCCCTATAATACTAGTGATTACCCCATTACTATTGTAGTTATACCCCTTATTTATATTGTTGTGCCCCTATTGCCCCCATATTGTTATTTCTGTGCCCCATAGAATCCCTCTATTGTTATTTTTGTGGCTTTATATTATTATTGTTAGGTCGGCTGGATTATATTGTGACTCCTTAGACTCCTATATATAGAAAGAAGGTTTTATCATTTGTATCATCCAAGAATTGTTCATTTATGTAATGTAAAGGAGGTTGCCCCCTCGAAGAGGCTGAATTCTAAGGCGTTGATCTATCTTTTCTATCTTTTCTTGAGCTGGTTTCATAACACAACACTATCTCAAATGTCGAATCTGAAGAAGAGGAAGAAGAAGAGAGTACCACTGAACGGCAGACCAATGATGAAGAAGTTGTGGAACTACAAGGAATGCGGGATTTCATCCTCCCACAAGTAGAAGATCAAGAAGAATTTCTGGTTAGCACACGAAGAAAAAATCAACTTGATCCTCCCCCAACTACCCCTAAGCAGAAGGGCGCAAGCCCTGCAGCAAAAGATAAAGTCGCAACAAAGAAAACGACCGCTAAAGTGACTTAATCTAGCCCAGTCCAATCAGATCAAACACCTCCATCAAGAACACTGATAATGTCAGATGAAATGGAATACAATATTATTGATGACATGAAAAATACTAGGGCTAATATCACTCTTTATGAATTGATCAAATTGAAACATCAACAGAAGATAATGATGAAAGAATTACATGCCGTGCCTACTACATCTTTGCCTACAGTTGTAGCTTCCCACAACATGGGAAGACCTCCAACCAACACAATCAATAAGATTGATCCAAATGACATCGCCTTGATTGGAGGAAGATCAAGGTCTCACACTCCCCCTTTTCTTCTCACTTATGAAATTTTCAATAAAAATGTGCACAATTGTTTGGTAGATTCTTGTGCTTCAACGAATATTTTACCCAGATCAATATGTGCCAAGTTGAATGTTCAACCACAAAAATCTGCAGTGCGCATAGTTCAGCTTGATCGATCTCAAGTCGAAGTGATTGGTGAACTTAATCAAGTGACCATAAGATTGTCATCTAACCCGAAGGTATGTCAAGTTATTGACATTCTAGTAGCTAATATCCCAGAATTCTATGGCTTGATTCTTAGCAGGGATTGGTCCGAAAAACTCCATGGATACTTCTCAACCGACTGGTCACACATGTGGTTGCCCTACAATGGTAAACCGAATCAAATAAAGGTTGAACGAGAGTTACACCAGAAGTACATAGTAACGGAATTGGAGGGAGAAAATGAAGCAATAGCGTACAACAACAGTATCATAGGCAATTACTCGGTAGATTCTTTCCTCGACAATTTCAATGCTCATACATCACCTTACTTAGAAAATTCAGTTTTGTCCCAAGTCGAAAATTTTTCCCAAACTGATAATTCAAAGTGTGTTAATTTTTTAGATAAACCTGTAAATACATCTTTGTTTTGGAAATTATATTTTGATGGCTCTAAATCTAACGAAGGAGCAGGAGCAGGATGCATTCTGATTAGTCCAGAAGGAAATAAGACCATGCTTACGTGCAGACTTGAATTCGATTGCACAAACAATACAGGGGAATATGAGGCCTTGGTGCAAGGCCTATACAAAGCAATCGGGTTGAACGTCAAATACCTTCAAGTCTTCGGAGACTCTGAGATTGTTGTCAAATAGGTACGTAACACCATACATTGCCTATCAGGTCATTTGAAACACTATAAATCTTTAGTACAAGATCTGACTGAGCATTTCATAGCATTCAATATTTCGTCAATCCCAAGACTCCAAAACGTGAGCACAGACCTTTTAGCTAACGTAGCCTCTAGACTTATTCCCTCCGAAGATTTTAGTCCAGATAGATTCTCAATAGAATTAATCTTTAGACCGTCCATCCCTGACAACATTACAAACTGGAGAGTATTCAATGATGATCCTGATATTGTAAATTTCCTCACTTCTGAAGGATCCTACTCCAATCAGATAATTGACGAAGACCATCACGATCGACAAATACAACAAGATAGCATTGATAATGCTATACTTAAATCAGTGGTTAAGTTGGAAGACTTATACGATTTGAAAAGTCGGTTTAAAAGGTCTACCAATTCTAAGCTCTACACTTCAACTCTGAACTACGAATTAGTAAACCTAGGAACCGATGATAAACCACAAAACGTTAAGCTAGGCCACGACCTAGCCCCTGAAGAAAAACTAGCATATATTCGTCTTTTGAGACAATAAAAAATGTTTTTGCCTGGTATTACGATGAGCTGAAGACATACGACACTTCTATCATTCAACATAATATCCCTATGATTGACAATGAAAAACCTGTCCAACAGAAACTCAGAAAAATCCACCCCAATTTAGAAAATCAGATAAAAACTGAGCTAAATAAGTTATTAAAGGGAAGAATAATTTTCCTCGTCAGACATTCCAAATGGGTCTCCAATATGGTACCCGTTAGAAAGAAAAACAGAGATATTAGAATCTGCATCGATTTTCGGAATCTCAACAAAGCCTGTCAAAAAGACAATTTCCCCTCCCACCTATGGAGTAGATATTACAGGCAGTAGCAGGCTCAGAACTAATGTCTTTTTTGGATGGATTTTTAGGATACAATCAAGTGCTGGTACATCCCGATGATCAGTGAAAAACTACATTCCGAACTAAATGGGGGCACATACGCATATCGGAAGATGCCATTTGGTTTGATCAATGCTGGCGCTACATTTCAGAGAGCCATGGACATCGCATTCAAGGGTTTAGTCAATAAATCTGTAGTAATTTATTTGGATGATATAATAGTGTACTCCAAGAAGCGAAGCGACCATCTCAAAGACATGAAACAAATCTTTCAACGATGTTTAAGGTATGGGATTTCACTTAACCCAAAGAAATCTTTTTTCGCATTAAGTGAAGGAAAACTTCTAGGATTCATAGTGTCAAAATCTGGTATTCACATTGAGCCTAACAGAATCCAAGAAATTTCTGAAATATCCCTACCTCATAACAAAAAAGCCATGCAATCTTTCCTTGGCCAAATCAATTTTGTGAAGAGATTTGTCCCAGATTTTTCACGAATTGTTTCTCCTTCGCAAACCATGATTAAAAAGAATTCAAATTTTAAATGGGGTCAAGATGAGCATGAATCATTCAACCTGATCAAACAAGCTATCATTAACGCTCCATCTTTAGCAACCCCGAATTTTTCAGAATCTTTTATCTTATACACATTTGCCTCAGAGAAATAATACGCCGCGATTCTAACTCAAGCAAATCAAGAGAAAGTGGAAGCCCCAATCGCATTTTTTAGCTCGAATTTACAAGGTGCTGAACTCAACTATTCAGACGTGGAGAAACAGGCATATGCTGTTTTCAAAGCGGTCAAATATTTCAGACCTTTCTTACTTAAAACCCATACTAAGGTCATAGTACCATTTCCAGCGGCAAGGAATCTTCTAATATAGAAGGATGTGGGTGAAAAAAGAGCAAATTGGATCACTGCTTTAGAAGAATATGACCTTGAGATCAAACCAACAAGCATTGTAAGAGGTCAAGGCTTCTACAAAATGTTGGCTGGAGCATCGCGAATTCCTGAGAATTCATCTGAAGAGGTACAAACGTATGAGGTAAGCCTAAACGATGTAGAATCATTATATGCTGACACCATTTATTATCTTAAGAACGGGTATGCTCCATCACACCTGGATCACACCAAGAAAAGAGCTCTGAGATTGAAAGCTAAACAATATCAGCTCATAAATGATGTTCTGTTTAAAAGGAATTACGATTCTGTGCTTCTTAGGTGTCTTGAGAAAACTGAAGCCGAAAAGGTTTTGCAGGAACTCCACGATGGACCAGCAGGCGGACACTATGCTAGAGATGCTACTGCACATAAAATCTTACGTGCAGGATATTATTGGCCCACGTTGTTCAAAGACTCACACAGTTGCGTGAGGAAATGCCAAGTCTGCCAAACTACTGCAGGGAAACAAAAGAAATCGTCCATGCCACTACAACCAGTAAACATCGAGAAACCATTCAGTCAGTGGGGCTTGGACATAATAGGTGAGATCGTTCCTCACTCTTCTAAGCAGCATAGATACATCCTCACGGCAACAGATTATTTTACTAAATGGGTAGAAGCAGTTCCTCTCAAGACAGCTAATTCTGAAAACATCATTGAATTCATAGATCAATTTATAATCACTAGGTTTGGATTGCCAACGGCTTTAATGTTTGATAATGCCTCATACTTTTCTGGGAATGCAATGACTGAGTTTGCACTTAAAAGAGGGTTCAAACTGAAATATTCGGCCAACTACTATCCACAAGGTAATGGATTGGCTGAGTCAACAAATAAAAACCTAATCAGGATTATTAAAAGAACAGTTGACCAGAACCAAAAGAATTGGCACAAAGCTTTGGTAAATGCTTTATGGGCAGATAGAATAACGAAGAAAGCTTCAATCGACACTTCTCCCTTTAATTTAGTTTATGGGAAAGAAGTGGTTCTTCCAACTCACTTAGTCATCCCCTCTTTGTCTTTAGTACAATACATCGATGAAGTATCTAATTCCTCCTTACAATTAAGACAAATGGAAATAATTAAATTAGAAGAACGACGCGAACAAGCTAAGAAAACCCATGCTCATCACCAAGCGCTAATAAAATCCTCTTTTGACTCGAGCATAATGACCAGAAAATTTTTTCAGATGGGAGATTTAGTTTTGAAATGGGATAAGGCTCACGAAGAAAAGGGCAAACATACAAAATTTCAGAAGATGTGGCTTGGTCCTTTTCAGATTGTAGAAGTCATAGGCCCATCAACGATTGTGTTGCAGGATTTAGCAAGTAGAAGGGATTCTTTGCCTGTTAATGGACAGATCCTTAAAATATATTTTCCATAGAAAATTATTCTTCTATTTTGTAGGATAGTTTTAGTTTTTCTTTTCTTTCTTAAAAATAAAACCAGTTGTAGATGGTTAAAACAGGGGTCCACGAAAAAGACACCATTCTCTATCAGATTTTGATATTTTTTCGCTTGTACAAGTAGCAATTTTTTTTTTTGAAAATCTGATCTTTATTATTGACAGATAAAGTTAAAAACTTTAACCTAGATATGATACTAGTTTCAACTTCAAAAAATTTGATGAAAGCAACCTTTGGTAAAAATTTGTTTTATATCAGCACAATGAAAGGTATCAATAATAAAATAAATATTCTCTGTAAAACTGCTATTTTCAAACTCTATTATTGTCGTCCAGAGCTTTCTTAAGGAAAAACAATGACTTCCTCCCTGCTAAAGGAAATCGCAGCATTCAAAGGAACAATCCGAGAAAACACTATATCTCAAAGAGTAAGAGGTCTCATCACGAGACGGCTTATCATGATCACAGATATTATAACTTGCTGACTTTGCCAATGCTGTCCACCAAAACAGGGCAACGACTCAAGATTGTTGCAATCAAAAGACAAGGGGTCTCATCACGAGCCAGCTTGTTCAGCAAAAGTGTAAATCAAGTGAATGACTGTGTCATAATTTGGCCACCAAACCAAGACATTGTTGTTTAGAGAATAAAAAAGGAAAAAGTGTCAAAATGGGTTTTTCTCTGAAAAGTTGTAAATAGCCTTAAGCAGGATAAAGGATCATTGCTGGGTAACAGGTAACCCTGTCGAGGCTATGGATGCCTACTGGCAGTAGAGGCTCTACCTATGACAAATGAGCATATTTTAAAAGCCAGCACACAGAGAAGACCTTATTTTATCTTTGAAAGACCAAGTAATGGTTGATGTGAATGCAAGGACAAAGCCTCAGGAAGCAAACAATTGGAATAGAAAAAGGTTGAAACAAAATATCATTGATAGGATAAGGCATAATGTACTCTATCTGTCCATAACAAAATTTAGACTTATGAAAATTTTTCTGCTTTGGAAGTTAAAATTCAATAGAAAAGTAGAGATAACTGGTTCTTCCCAGTGAGTCGCCATTGTTGTGGCCACCAACAACCCCCCTCTTTGTTTGGTATTAGCAATAATACCAAGCAAAGGGGGACCCTTAATAAAAATCCAAAAAACATTTTATGAAAATTTTTGTATTTAACTCCCTAAAACTATATCGCATCGCGAGAAAAGACTGAAACGTTTTCCTATGAGCATAATAAGCTGCGAAGAAGCGACGCGAAATTCATCGCATCGCATACATTATGAAGCGCTCTTAAATGAAAAAACTTAAGGAATCTCCGACGGCCGATATGCGACGTCGCATATCGCAACATCGCGTAAGCAGCACACAATGATTGAATGACTAAGCGCGATCTGCGATCTGCGATGCTGCGATCTGCGATGAATGCGATTTGCGATAAATGCGATCATGAATTTCTGCGATGACACATCTTGACAACGTGATCCGCGATGCTGCAATGCGAGTAGCAGAAATCACCCATCGCAAAATTTCCTCGGCGCAGTATTCAAGGAAAGCTATCCGTAGACCAAAATTGGGTGCGCGCCTTAAAAGAAATTAATGATTGTACGCCAAAGTATTCAAGAAGGACAGTTTTGTGTTTTTCGAAGAGTCAGTTCGTTATGGGTGTCATGATTATGCATTCATAAGAGCTTAAAGCTTTCATGTCAATCTTTATTATCATTAGTCTTTCCTTTGCGTAAATTGTAAGACAGGAAATAACATAAAGCAATGTGCAGGAAACATCTAAGGAAAAGGGGAAAGCGTCAATGCTCGGAGAACAGAGAAGAGATGCCTTCACAAATGGATGCCGCATGCAACAGGACCACAGATTCCATAGTATCACTCAACAGATGCTGATGTCAATAAGCCATCCAAAACTTAGAGTCAAAGGCGCACAAAAGCAACATGTTTACAAAATATCCTGAAGCTTATGCCCGGTAAAGCAAAAAAGAAAAAAGGCGCTAAGGAAGGAAAATGCACTAGAAAAGCCCGGAACAAAGAATGGAGGCAGTTTTCGATGCAGAAAATTGTTCAGAGAGAAAAGTCCCTAACTTGTTCAGTCATTCGCAAGGCCGGAAACCGAAATAGCAAAAGCATAATTAGTTTGAGAGAAATTTGGGTTATTACCAAGTATACATGCAGTGAATACACCCAGCCAGAGGAAGATTCTCGAAAATATCTTCTAGTTTACCAGAAAGTGGTGCCAGCGCTTGTTATTTCTATTTCCATAGCTCAAACAAAAGCAGAAGGCAACCAGCCGACTCTTCCCAGGCGAATGTTGCATGCTTGCAGCACTAAGGAGCAAATACAGAAATGGCTAGGAATTAGATTCAATTTTTAGAAATAGTTTTTCTTTAGCAGAAGGGCGGTCATTTAAAACCGTATCCTAAATTTATGTAATTAAGTTAATTAGTTAGGAGTATTTAAACCCTTCTTAGGCATTAGGAGAAGGGTCCAGAATTTTTTCAAAAAACTTGTCCTCAGAACATGCACTTTTGCACCCTCAGAGGGGGTTTTGATGAATGGATGGATCAAGGTTTATTAATGTTTGCATTTGATATCTGCTACTGATGTTGCACTTCTGTACTCTTAGTAGATGTTAGAGCAAGGAGAGATAAATCATTGTTGCTTGAAGCTTATGAGTGGAACCAGTCATAAATGGTACTTTTATCTCTTGACCGTTTCTGTTTATATTCTTAAAGTGATATACAGTTTTTAGTTGTTTATATGTTACTGCATGAATGAGTGAGTTACCATTTGGCACTTTTGTATGATGGAGCCATTTTACTTGTGTTTGATATATGAATAACTTATTATGCAATATGCTGTTCACAACTGTTTTGCTTAACTTTTTATGCAAAGTGGTTTATCTTAATTGATTTCTATTCTTATGATAGTTGAATGATCTTTATTACCAGTTATTGTTCGAAATCTCTTTAGATCGCATAATAGAAGAAATACACCCCGGGTTAGCGTAGATTATATGTGTTGTTTCTCATTAGATTACAATAGCATATAGTTAGTTTAGAAGTTTGAATTAAATTAGCTTTAAGTACTCTTAGATCAGCATCATCCAACTCTACACACACACACACCCTTAGATTGGGAAACTGGTCCCATTATCCCCAGTCGGACCCGCTATACCAAACGGATAAGGAGCTGCCAACCAAGGTCCGGACCGGGTGGGTATCCCCCTTGTTGTCGACCCGATTTTCGGGATTTCAATAGAACCATATACCAACATGCAAAGTCATGCATTTCAAAACCAACTAGGAAATCACATAAGCAATATGTTTCCTGCAAGTATTCTTGCTGAGGCTGCTTTACCTTGCTCTTCCCTTCTTAATCATTTCTTTCCTTCCTTTCCTTTTCTTGCTTTGTCCTTCCTTGCTCGAAAGCTATAGTGCTCCAAGAAAAATCTAAGTGTCCAAGAGTGTGTGTGTGTGTGAAAGAGAGAGAGAGAGAGAGAATAATGAGAGAGCTCCAAAATTGAATTGTAAAAAGGTACCAACTGATCCTTATAAACCTTTTTATCAATGAGGCCTTTATTTTCTTCACTTTCCATTATTTTCCTTCAATTTCCTTCTCATATGAAACCTGTGACCTTTCACTTCCCCTTTCTCCTATTTTCCTTTATTTTCATAAATAAATGTGTCAAAAATACCTTTTTTTGTGTTTAATGCCTTAGTCATTGGCTCTGCCAATTTTCCTTAGCCATAAACACATCTGCTGATGCCGATTAGGCTAAGTTTTCCCAACATTAAGTTTGGAATAAGTGTCTCTAAACCTTGGTTTTATTTTTCCTATATTAAATTTTATTACATGATCTTATAATTGGGGGTTGTTACACTATGTGAGGAATATCTATTTCAACACCAGTGGACTTTATGTCATGCATAAAGGATCTGACTTCTAATGTCAAGGACAAATGGTCATCTTTTTTAATTCAATATTGAACAACTTAATCATCAATTGAAAAAATTCAAGTTCAGAGTTTGAGTCATACAATTCCTTCAACTTATTTAAGGCTTCAAAGGCATTTGAAAATGGTGAAATATATCTATTCACCTCTTCGTTTATTGGCATTGCAATCAAGGCATAGGCCTTGTTGTTCTTGTTTTCCCAAATGGAAAGCTCCTTATCTGAAGTAGGATTTTTTGGTGCATTGTCTCATTCTCCTTCAAAAACTCCTTTTCACAACTCATTGAAAATCAAGGTGTGCTTTATATTCCTGGACCACTCATGATAGTTCTCTTTTCCAAATAGAACTACTCCCACAATGGAGATGAGCGAATGCATCATCAAAAATGACTGTGTTTTTTATTTTCAAAATAATGCAACCATTATCTTCTTGGGTAAAATATTGATTTAATTATGTAGATCGTAAAACTCCACTTTTCACTTTACCAAGTTAATATTTTATTTTTTCATACATAATATATCACCACTCTTAACATAATATACCACTCAGCTTATGCACTTTCCATAAATCAATGTGCACTTCATGTCATTCATAATGTATTATATAAGATATGTAGCCTTAAAAAAATTAATTCAAACCATGGCATTGAATTAAGTGCCATACTACCACTCATGTATGCACTTTCCATATCATATATATGTTATACATATCCTTTTGAAAAGACCACTATTCAAACCATATCATATGCTCCATGGAAACATATTTGACCCAACACAATGTTAAAAAAATGAATTCAAGTAACATGGTAGCACAAGGGATATATGTACCCAAAAATAAAGTGCACCTCATGGCCTTCAATGCACACTTGGATAAAAAAAATGCTTCAACACACAGGTATCTATATTCCATGCACAAAGTTAGAAATGCACACGGGAAATTCCAAATGCAATTACCATACCCAACACCATTGCTCGGTCATTTAAGCACATGTATCCATAGAATGTCATTTGCAAACACATGGAGTATAGAAAACCATGCATACACGGTTTAAAACTATATTTGACATCATCACATGACCTCCAAGAAAAAATACATACCATTTTCAATGAAAAAACACCATGGTCATAGTTAGCGCAGACTTAATGCCCAATTTAAATGGTCAAATGCATAAACAACTTTCAAATGCATCATGACACACATACTATCAGCCTTTACATCCTAGAAAATTTTTGTTCAAGACATAAAGACATCAAGCAAGGATGCATAGTTAGACATCCTTCAAAATCATATATGCACTCACCAAATGTAGGCAAACGAACAGTTAAGGAGCCCACAGTCTTCACAGCCCTCACCAAGGGAAAAAAAAATTCATTAATGAATGGACATAGGATACAGAGAATAAGATAGAGAATTTCCAGGAGTTATGATGAAGAAAACTAAATTAGGAGTTGGCTTTGATACCATGTCAGGTCAAGAGTAACTCCGAATGAAATTGTTTCTTTTGCATTAAGATAGAATATGAATATATACAAGGAGAGGGAGACTATTGGGTTTCATCTCCCAAAGTTTCTTCTTCTTCCAAAGATTTGGTGTTCAACACAATCACAAGGAAACAACATTATGAGGGTATGGATTGTTCAATTCTGCCATAGTCCCAACTAAAAGGGAGGAGGGTTCTAAAAAGAATTGAAAAAAGATAAATCGTTGTCATGAATTACTAAGAAATTATTTCTTAGAGCAATAGTTACTTGGGAGAGGTGAAATAGGAGGTCATTTTGCTTGCTATTACCGCTACAACTCCAAATACTTTGGCATCCACTTTCTTGCCCAGTTTCTAGGAAAAGAAGGTGTCCAAATTGGTTTCACCCGACTCCCCTAGTTCACTTGAGCATGAAGTTTGGAAATAACCTCCATCAAAGATCTCTTATAGCTAAATTCATATTCTATCCCCCTTGTCACAACCGTCTAGAGGCCAACTTTTAGTCAACTATAAAAAATTTCTCTTCTCTTGACATGACTTCGTGCCTTGTACAATTGGAATGTTTGTCCCTTTATTGAGTTGCATTCTTCGAATAACCTCCTCCATCATGACGAAAAACCTACTGAATGTAAATTCCCACTCCCTCACATGGATCTGGCCACCCCTCTCCACATTTTGGCTATCTTGCAGTTGGGGAATGTTATAGCTCTGATACCACTTGGTATAGCTCTAATACCACTTGTTATAGATCTAACCCAAAAGTATATGTAATAGAAATAAACCCAAGAAATAACAAGATAGAAATAGATAGAAATGCTTCTTTATTGATCTCAAAACCCTTAAGGTAGGGAAACACCATACATTCACTCCTTAAGGAAGGAGAGCACTCCACAAGCCATATGCCTGTTCATACAATAATCCTTCACTATCTCCCATGTGGAGTCTCTAGCCTCTATATAGGCCTCATACATACAATACCATGGATCATTACCATGGTTCCCTCATACCATCAAACTAATACCATGGACCCATTACATTATTATTAACTACTTGTGGTCCCTTACATGACATGGGTTAACCATCTTATTTATTACTATGGTCTATCCCATTATTACATTATTACCTTGGGTACCTCCCTCGGTACCCCATATTATCCCCCCTAGGTATATAACATTCCACCCCCCTAAGCATGTTTCGTCCCCGAAACATGGGAAGAACACAAATAATAAGATCTACTCAAAAGAGTAGTCCACTGGTACCATGCACGTGCATCTAGCCATCCAAGAGAAAGGTGAACCCTCGATCTCGCTGGTGCCTCGCTCGCTTGAGATGGAAGTTGACCGTGGTAGCTCTTCTGTGTGGATGTGTAGTAGGTGGATCTTCGCTCCTCTCGATCTGTCATGCGGGGGTTGTTGTCCATGTGGCTAATTGGTTGCCATCTTGATGGTTGTCTTGCGGGGTGATGTGGGTGATGATATGTTGAAGTTTTAACCCACGATGGATTTTTCTTTACTTCACCCTACTGTGGTGGCTGTTGTGGTGTCTTCTTTTTCAATATGACTTCAACCACTGAGCCCTCCTCTGATGTATCATCACCTGTAACCTTTTCTTCTTCAGCCTCTGTTTGTGTTTGATTGTTGATCATCAAAGGCTCATCATCTGATATGGCAGTCCCTGGAACATCCTCTGCTTCAGCCTCCATGTGCTCTACCTGTTTATGGATGGAAATATCCTATAATCTAATTTTCTTCTTTTTATACCATAGCTTCAAGAATTTCCTCTGCACATTAATATTGATAGTACCCTCAGATTCCATCCAAGGATATCCCAAAACAAAATCCATATTATCCATCTCTAAAGTATAAAAATCACCATGCAACACATACTTATCCATAGAAATCTTCAAATCCTTATACACTTGAACATCCTCATCATTCACCTGTGTGTTTTCAATGTGTTTTGCTGGAACTGGCAATTTTTTTGCCAAATTAACATTGATAAAATTATGCTTGCAACTAGGATTTATAGACACAATGATCTTCTTCTTTTGAATCAATCCATGAACCTACAATAAGGAGACACCAGTAGCAAATAACCCCTTACGTGGCTCATTCTCCTTCTAGCACGAGACCATTTGTCTAAAAGGACTTTTTCAAATTCTGCATCTAAGAGTTTGGTCAATTGTTTGTCATTAAGTGAGAAATACCACTTGGTATAGCTCTAATACCACTTGTTATAGATCTAACCCAAAAGTATATGATAATAGAAATAAACCCAAGAAATAACAAGATAGAAATAGATAGAAATGCTTCTTTATTGATCTCAAAACCCTTAAGGTAGGGCAACACCATACATTCACTCCTTAAGGAAGGAGAGCACTCCACAAGCCATATGCCTGTTCATACAATAATCCTTCACTATCTCCCATGTGGAGTCTCTAGTCTCTATATAGGCCTCATACATACAATACCATGGATCATTACCATGGTTCCCTCATACCATCAAACTAATACCATGGGCCCATTACATTATTATTAATTACTTGTGGTCCCTTACATGACATGGGTTAACCACCTTATTTATTACTATGGTCCATCCCATTATTACATTATTACCTTGGGTACCTCCCTTGGTACCCCATATTATCCCCCCTAGGTATATAACAGGGAATTATTCTTAGAATTAATTTCGATAGCATTCTTAGGACAATACTTGTACTATGCTAAAATTCGTACCCTTCTCTGTCATTAAATTCCAAATGTTGGGCTTCTTCTCCAACATGTTCCCACATGTGATCTCTTCCATCATATGCATTCTTGGATGACGTAATTGGTACAAGACTTGAAGATATCATCTATAATTAGGATCTACCATCTACAGCGGGTGTGTTTCCATGTCTATTGATCAGGTGGGGAAGTGGCAGCCGCCCCCCACCTCCACTCTACTCTACTAATCCCATCTCGGGGGAAATTTGATAGAGAACCATTGAAATTATATATAACAATTTAAATTACAACATCACTAACCATTAATTACATAATTTTCAATTAAGTATTGCTAAACCTTTTAACTAAAAACTAAGTCATACAACTAAGTTCTTAAAACACTTTTAGATATTCTAAAAGAATAAAAAATACCATTATTACTTAATGATGTAATTTTAAATTTACTACATTATTTTCTATACTTTTACAACTTTTATTGATTATTAGAAATATAATTTTAAATTTATTCACTTTTATAATGATGTAATTATTTGATGCTTTGATTTTTTATAGCAATATAAACAATTTTAAGAAATTATTACAGTAATATTCAG
Organism: Pinus tabuliformis; assembly: GCA_031772625.1. NCBI lineage: Eukaryota > Viridiplantae > Streptophyta > Pinopsida > Pinales > Pinaceae > Pinus > Pinus tabuliformis. The sequence continues at coordinate 1,525,857,127 of CM062818.1, read as the reverse complement.
AATTGGATGGAAAATATATAACTTAAAAATACCATCCAAAGTTTTTGGCAGACAAACCCCATTATATATATATATATATATATATATATATATATATATATATATATATATAATTTTTATTTTTTTACAATAAATTTTAGTAAAATAATTATAAAGATCAAAACTTAAGCACTATGTAACAAGGAGCATTTTTTCCTATTTTTAAAAATTGATAAATTTACATATTTAATTTAATCATTCACACAATTATATTTAGATAAAACAATTTTACTTTTACGTGCGTTAAAAGATTATGATTTTGGAAATATCACAATAATTAAATACATTATTACTTTGGTGAGGATCATCATTCTTTGTTTGTGATTAATTCTATCATCTCTATTAAAAACGGAGAGATGGTTAGACAATCATGTTAAATTATTAAAACCAAACTTATATGTACAAAATTAATAAAGAGAAACATTGAATAACCAAAAGACTAAATAAATCCCACCTCATATTGCATAAACTTACCTCACCATTGGAGAAATGGAATGGATAGTATGTCATGTTGATTGTATATCCAACCTTGTGGAGTGTGCTCATTAAATTGTTTATGTTTCACTTATTGTTTTCATATATATATATAGTTGGGAAATGTAATGATTTTCATAAATTCGTATAATCCAAATCTCTTGCTTTAAATCGAATCTATTTATCTAATCATAGAATTAAAGCATTCAACTCCATCAATCTCATATGGAGACACCACTTTTAATCTATAAGGTAATTATTAGATTAAATAGTTTGAATATTAGACAATATATTTCCATGTTATATTTAAGATTTTTTAATAGTTTATTTTTAAATTTGTCATCCTAACTCCATATATCTCATATAGAGACACCACTTTTAATTTATAAAGTAATTGTCAGATTAAGTAGTTTGAATATTAGATAATATATTTCCATGTTATATTTAAAATTTTCTAATAGTTTATTTTTAAATTTGTCATCCTTGAAATGTTAGTTTTTAGTATAAAAATGATTTCATGAAACTCCCCAAAAACATAAATAATATGGTGGTTAACCATTCTTATTAAAATCATAGAAATATTGTTGTTAAACTATTTATAATATTCCCATGTATATTATAAAGATCATTATAAATATTATAAAAATATTGTTATTAAATTATTTACAATATTCCCATATATATTATAAAGAATTTATTTAAAATACAATTATATAATATAACACTAATATATAATATATTTTATTTTTTATTTTAACATTGCTAACGAGCCAAAAATCAAATTAATATATAATCCAACAATTTAATTAAAAAAAATAAAATTAAGAGAATAAATTTTAAAATATATATTTATTAAAAATAATTTAAATAATAAAATTATCCTCAGTAAAATCTTAATGTAACTAATATAATCCCCTCAAAATAATTTAATCTTTATTAATTTTACTCAACCCTTTCAATTTTATGTTTCACATGACCATTTAAAAACAAACATAACCAAAAAAGAGAACTTAAAAAAAAATTCATAATTTAGATTTTCCCAAATTTTATATTTGCTTTATAAATAATCTTTAACCTACCGTTTCAATTTAATGTTTCACGTGACAATTAAAAAACGAAATTCATAATTTAGATTTTCCCAAATTTTTGATTTGCTTTTTAATATTGTAGACAACAGCTTGCCATAAGGTATTAAATGCTCGGGTACATGCATGCTCTATAACAAAATAACACACCGCCCTTAGTTTTAATTTATGTAGCTACCGCGCGTTATATTTTGTTATAGAGCATACATGTACCCGGGCATTTAATGCCCTATGGCAGGCTGGTTAGACCTTGCCACACCTTTTGTACGTATCACTACATAATCCCCCGTTTCCCATGATGTGCCAGTAACCGTTTAACTACACTGTTTGACGCGCTTAATTGTGTCACAACTAATGATTTCAATCCTATAATCAACGGATGTAAAGAAATATAATGCCTATAATCAATAGATATAATGCGACGCAACGGAAGTAGTCCCAAGAGGCATGGCCTGATTTTCATCTCGGCTCCAGAATGCCTGAGGAAGGATTAGCAGCTGCAGAATAGACATCGGAAGGTGTCACGGAAGAAGTTGCTACACTGCTCGATGTTCTTTCAGGGTCAGGTGTTCCCACACCATCTAGATCTACGAAAGCAAGGTTTGTTGGTGATGGAAGATTTTCACGCTTGCTTGTCAGCGCCGAAACCACCTGGGTCATTGATGGCCGCAATATTGGAGCTGCTTGGATGCAGAGCAGACCAATTTTAATAACTCTAATCCCTTCGTCGCATGAATAAGTGCCCTCCAATGTGGATTCCATAATTTCTAAAGCTCGTTCTGCTTGATACAGTGTCCATGTCTGGTTGCCCAATACAACAACACAACACAAGACTTTTGTTAGCAAGGCATCGAGATTTTAGAAAATTTTCACTTGAAAGATATGATGAAATCTATATATATGAGGCATACTCTTTCGATGAGAAACTCCGAGTCTTCCACCAAATTCCGACACTTTCGTCCGCTAACAATCTCGAGTAGAAGAACTCCAAAGCTGAATACATCTGCTTTCTCTGTCAGTTTCCCACATAAAGTTGCCCACGTAAAGCATACTCAAGTGCCATGTAGCCTCTGCATAATGTCATTTACAATTAACTTATCTCCTTATCTTATAACGATATAAACCTTTCAGAAGCACATCCTATAATTTATTAAATCAACTGGGGACATCAATAGGTTGAACTCAAGAGATAATTCTTACAAAGTTCCCGCAACTCTAGTGCTAACGTGGCTCTGATCTTCTGAAAATAATTTGGCTAACCCAAAGTCTATTATTTTGGGTCTTTGTTTATTATCCAATAAAATATTGCTGGCTTTAATATCTCTATGGATTATCCGAATTTCATATTACTCATGAAGATAGGCCAGCCCACGTGCAGTTCCAACTATGATTTCATATCGCTCTCTCCATTTAAGTAAATGACTTTTTTCTATATTTGTAATCAATGCATATCGGGAAGTAAGAACATGAAGAAGCTACATACACAAACTGGAACAAATCCAAGATCCATGCAGCCATTAAGCAGATAGAGAGCTAGAAGCAACCGAATATAATTCTGTCGAGACTACTGTTCTGCAGGTATTCGTAAACCAGTAGCCTTTCTGAGCTTTCAACGCAGCAACCAAGCAATTTCACTAGATTTCTGTGTTGAAAGCGACTGATGACATTCGCTTCATTAAAAAATTCGGCGTCTCCTTGCCTTAACCTATTTTCAGCCGTTTAACTGCAATCTCTTTGCCATCGGGTAGAACACCCTGTACATCAATCAGATTTAAGTTCTTTATATTCTACATTATGACGTGGAGTTATTGCTGGCTCTATTTCAATTGAGAGCAATTATTTAACGCTTACTTTAAATCGGCTTTTAATTATTTATATTCTCCATTACACCTTGAGCAGTTGTAAATAAATCCCTAATTCAATTGAAAGCAATTATTTAACACTCACTTTAAAGACAGACCCAAAACCTCCTTCTTCAAGTTTGTTCTCTGCGCTAAAATTGGAAGTAGCCTCTCTCAAAATATGGTACTTAAAATTGAGTTCCGGGTTCACTTCTGGAAGCACTAAGCTAATTTCTCTTTGCTCACCTGCAAAAAGAATTACATGGCATCTAGTAAATCAATAGGTAAGCAGTTCATAAGATACCTGCTAATATGCCACACACTGAATGACTTAGCAATTTCGAGACCTCTAGTTAAGGGAATCCGTTTCCGACCTTTCCGTCGAATCCACATGAAAAGGCCTATGGATGAAATTAATCCGACCGTAGCGCCTACTACGCCTAGAGCTATTGGAAGCACCTTAGATCTTTTCCCTCCTACAAATTTGCACATAAAGCCTTCTTAAATTAGTTGTGTTTATTCCACTGAATGAATTAATCTCTATAAAACCAGTATGTCCCTAACAGTTGTAAGCTATGGTGAAAGAAGTAGTGCACCAAAATGAAATATTTTACTAAATTGGGAAATCGTTTACTTTACGAAATGAACAAAACCACAATCAGCCTTGTTGAAATTATAATTTCAACTGCAGTGAACAGAACAGCAGCAGCTACTTTACGTATTTGTCCTGATCAGGCGCCCCACATTTATTCCCGATCTTTTAAGTCACCGCCATTACCATCTTTTCACTCTTTAATTATTTTTGTGTTTCCAGAAGGAGGAAAGATCAGATCCAGCGCTACACCATTACTTCTCAACAACCATATTAATGAGAAGAATGGCTGAAAGAGAAAAGAACCAGCCTCGAGCCGACGCAGCATTTATCAGCCATAGATTTCATCACCACCGACTCAAGAAATGCAGCAAAAGATCAGATTTTGTTCATTATGAGCAGCAGAGTACAACAGAGACTTCATTAGCAAGTTAAAGCGGTGATGACCCTTTCCCACACTATAAAATGCAGACACAGCAGTGTAGAAAATATAGAAATAGAAATAGAAGTAGAAAACAGAGGAAATAGATTGAGAGTTTTTTTTTGTATTGCACAACAGTGCTGAAATTGTAATTTTCTGAGATAGCTGGTTTGTGGAACTGAAGCGTTCCTGCTGTAATCCCTCTGTCAAGAGGAAGATGCTCTTTAGCATAATCTTTTGTGAAGATCCCTCTATGTGAGGAAGACTTATTTTTATCAGTTAGTTTATCGTTTATAAATAGAAGTTTCTTTTTGCGCGTTGTTGTTACACCGTAAGTCAAAAATAGGCTTGACGTCAAAAATCACCGTTGCTGTTACACCAAAAGTCAAAAATAGTGTTGACTTAAAATCACCATTGTTGTTACACCAAAAGTAGTGTTGACGTCAAATCACCGTTGCTGTTACACCGTAAGTCGAAAAATACTTGACGTCAAAAAAAATTACGTTGCTGCAACACCACGAATAGCAACTGAAAAAAATTGCGCTGCTGCAACACCAGTTACAACAAAGCGATTTTTTTTCTGTTTTCGCTATATTAAAAAAGAGTATTATGTTGATCATTTTTTTTTATCCTGAGGCAAAGTAGAGTATTATTTTATGCTATGTTCTTGTGTTTTTGAATTATCAGAAATCCCGAAAACAGAGTATTACTCTCTGTTGATATGTTTTTTTTGTTGTTTCAGAATTTATCAGAAAATTCCCAATAGTGGAAACAGAGGATTTTTTCCATTGTATTTTGTTTGGAATAACCAGAAATTCCCGACATGGTATCAGAGCTTGTCCAGGCTCTTTGAAGACATCAAAGAAGCTGAAAGAAGATTTCTTGCTGCAGCAAATTATCCAGCAGAGCGAAAACGCTGTCAAGGTATTTTTCAGATTAGTTTTTTGTGTAGCTGTTGAAGACAATTAAGTGATTTTTTTTACACAGTCAAGTATTGAAAGAATGGCCAGCACCAGCGTGGGTATGTTTAATACCCAGCTCCCACAGTTCAATGGGAAAAACTATGACTACTGGGCAATAACCATGAGAGCCCTGTTTGCCTCACAAGATTTATGGGAACTTGTTGAATATGGATTTGAAGAGCCAACAAATGAAGAAGAGTTTATTGGATTAACTCAGGCAGAGAAAGAGTTGTTGAAGAGCAATAAGAAGAAGGACTCAAAAGCCCTTGTATTCTTATATCAAGCAGTGCATGAGAGTGTGTTTCCAAGGATAGCAGCAGCAAATACATCCAGAGAAGCATGGCAAACTCTCAAGACAGCCTATCAAGGTATGGAGAGAGTGAAGACAACAAAACTACAGTTGCTGAGGAAAGATTTTGAGAACCTGCGTATGAAGGAGTCAGACAATATTGACTCATTCTTCACACAAGCAATTGGTTTGGTCACACAGATAAGATCTCATGGAGAAACTCTTGAAGAAAGAAGGATTGTGGAGAAACTATTGAGGTGCTTACCCTCAAAGTTTTATGTGATTGTTACCACCATAGAAGAGACAAAGGATCTTTCAAATTTTTCAGTTGATGAACTTCATGCATCACTGATAACACATGAGCATAGGTTGAATAGAAATGAAAACTCATCTTTAGAGAAAACCTTCAAGACCTAGATGTCATTTGGAAGAGGAAGAGGTCAAGGCAGAGGAAACAAGAGAGGAAGAGGCAGAAGCCAATACAGAGATAGAAGAAACAGTCCAGCAAACATTCAAGGAAGAGGCAGCAATCGAAATCAGAACCAAGGCCATGGCAACAACCAACAAAGTGGACAACATCATGCTCAAGGACAAAGGTATGAAAAATCCAATGTCCAATGTTATTACTGTAAAAAATATGGGCACTATGCAAATGAATGTAGGAAGAAGTAGCATGATATGAGAAATAGATCTAGTGCAAATATCACTAGAGAAAATATCAGTCAACATAATGTTTTGTTAGTTTGTAATATGGCTGAAACAAACAGTGAAGATATATGGTTTCTAGATTCTGGTTGCAGCAACCATATGACAGGAAAGATAGCCCTGTTTTTTGCTTTAGATCAGAGTGTGCAGTCACAAGTCACACTTGGGACTGATAGTAAAATTTTTGTTATGAGAAAATGAGAAGTTAAAATATTTACAAAGAAAGATGAAAAGAAAACCATAGCAGATGTTTATTATGTTCCCGGAATGAAGTGTAACCTCTTGAGTATTGGACAGCTTGTTCAGAAGGGTTACAATGTTTTCTTTGAGAATAATGTATGCACCATCATGGATAGATTACCCAGCAAACGTTGTATTGCTGAAGTGAAGATGAAAAGGAACAAGATGTTCCTTCTCAGAATAAGGGCAGATTTGAAAAATAAATAAGTAATTGCAGCAGTGACATAAGAGGCTCTCCAAAGCGTACCAAAGGATGAAAATTGGTTATGGCATTTGAGATTTGGACATCTCAACTTTGGAGGTCTTAATTTGTTGAGTAGAAAAGGAATGGTAAGAGGATTACCATTGATAGAAAAGCCAGATAGCCTTTGTGAAGGTTGTATATTGGGGAAACAACACAGAGAAAGTTTTCCAACTGGAAAAAGCGTAAGGGCAAAAGCACGCTTAGAAATTATCCACTCATATTTATGTGGACCGATGCAAGCTCCATCACTTGCAGGCAGCCAATATTTTCTAACATTTATTGATGACTTTACCCAAAATACTTGGGTTTATTTTCTGAAGAATAAGAGTGAAGTGTTTGAAAAATTTCAAAATTTCAAAGCACTTGTAGAAAATCAAAGTGGGCTGCGTATCAAGGTTTTGAGAACTGACAGAGGAGGTGAGTATATTTCCAAAGAATTTTTACATTTTTGCAGAGAAAATGGAATTCATAAGCAATTTACAGCAAGGTACACCCCGCAACAAAATGGAGTTGCTGAAAGGAAAAACAGAACAATCATGGATATGGCGAGGAGCATGTTGAAGGCAAAGCATTTGCCAAATGATTGTTGGGCTGAAGCTGTACACTGTGCAGTATATATTTTGAATAGGTGTCCTACAAAAGCAGTAATGAATAAATTGCCAGAAGAAGCATGGAGTGGGAGAAAGCAAGGAGTCACCCACATGAAAGTTTTTGGTTGTGTGGCTTATGCACACATTCCAGATCAGCTACGGAAGAAATTTGACAGCAAAGGGGAGAAATGTATTTTCATTGGATACAGTGAGGAATCCAAAACTTACAGGTTGTATATCCCATCCAACAAGAAGTTTTTTGTGAGCAGAGATATTCAATTTATTGAGGAGGAAGCTTGGGATGGAAGCATAGAGAAAACAATTAATGTTAAAAATTGTTTGTCTCATAATGATGAAGATGAGGAGTTGGCTGAAACACATCCCCAAATAGCAGCATCAACACCAGAACAGCAAGAGACACCCTTGAGGAGAAATGAGAGTGCTTCTCCAAGCACACCACAAGGAGGAAATTCAAGTGCATCTACAAGCACTTGCACACCGAATGAAAGATGTAAGAAATTCAGAAATTTAAGTGATATTTATGATGAAGGTATGAATTCCCTATTTGCCTTGTATTGTCATGTTGATGACCCTGTTCATTTCAAAGAAGCAATTAAAGATAAGAAATGGATAGAAGCTATGGATGAGGAGATGAATGCCATAGAAAGAAATAGGACATGGGATTTAGTTGAGCTACCAAAAGGTAAAGAAGTCATTGGAGTTAAATGGGTCTACAAAACCAAGAGTAATGCTGAAGGCAAGATAGAAAGGCACAAAGCAAGACTTGTTGTCAAGGGATACAAGCAGCAGTATGGAAGAGATTATGAGGAGACTTTCGCTCCGGTTGCAAGAATAGAAATCGTGAGAGCAGTGCTATCCATAGCAGCACAAAACAAATGGAAAGTTTACCAAATGGACGTGAAGTCAGCATTATTGAATCGAGTATTAATGGAAGAGGTTCACATTGAGCAACCTCTAGGCTATGAGAAGAAAGGCCAAGAGCATAAAGTTTGCAGATTCAAGAAAGCTCTTTATGGGCTGAAGCAAGCACCAAGAGCGTGGTACAGTAGGATAGATTCCTATCTACTGGAGAACGGATTTGAGAAGTGTGAGGGAGAACCCACTGTTTACATCAAAGAAAAGGAAGGTAAAATTTTAATTGTTGTGTTATATGTTGATGATGTGATTTTTACAGGTAATGATGACTACCTCATTGAAAATTTCAAATCAGTCATGAAAGAAGAATTTGAGATGACTGACATGGGCTTGCTGAGATAATTCTTAGGAATAGAAGTAGATCAAAATAAACATGGAATTTTTATTTCACAGGCAAAATATGTAAATGAAGTGTTGAGCAGATTTAACATGCAGGACAGCAAGGCAACAAACACTCCCACAGTGATGGAATTAAAACTCAGCAAAGAAGACAACAGCAAGGATTTTGACCCTAGCGTGTACAAGAGCATAGTTGGCAGCCTTATGTATTTAATTGCAACTAGGCCAGACATAATGTATGCTGTTAGTTTAATTTCCAGATTCATGGAGAAGCCAAAAGAAACGCATTGGCAGGAAGCAAAGAGAATTCTGAGGTATGTTAAAGGTACAAAAAGGTATGGCATATTTTATACTATTTCAAAATGTTTAGATTTAGTTGGATACACAGATAGTGATTGGGCTAGAAGTGTAGATGACCGGAAAAGTACATCTGGTTACGTTTTTCACAAAGGTTCAGGAGCCATTTCATGGACTTCCAAGAAACAACCAATTGTGGCATTGTCTACAGCAGAAGCAGAGTACATGGCAGCCACAGCAGCAGCGTGTCAAGTAGTTTGGATGAGGAAAATGTTGAGAAGTCTATGCCAGGAGCAGGCAACAACAATAGTTATTTTGTGACAATATCTCAGCTATTGCATTATCCAAGAACTCTGTATTCCACAAGAGAACAAAACACATAGACACAAAGTTTCACTACATCAAAGAATTGGTGAACAATGGAGAAATCGTTTTACAACATCGCAGGACTCAGGAACAGGTTGCGGATATTCTGACAAAGCCATTAGACCAGAAAAGTTTTGAGTTTTTAAGGAAACTTCTAGGTATGACTGATAACCCAGCAGTTGAAATTAAAGGGGAGTGTTGAAATTATAGTTTCAACTGCATTGAACAGAACAACAACAACTACTTTACTTATTTTCCTTGATCCGGCGCCCCACATTTATTCCCGATCTTTTAAGTCACTGCAATTACCATCTTTTCACTCTTTAATTATTTTTGTGTTTTCAGAAGGAGGAAAGATCAGATCCAGTGCTACACCATTACTTCTCAACAACCATATTAATGAGCAGAATGGCTGAAAGAGAAAAGAATCAGCCTCGAGCCGACGCAGCATTTGTCAGCCATAGATTTCATCACCATCGACTCAAGAAATGCAGCAAAAGATCAGATTTTGTTCATTATGAGCAACAGAGTACAGCAGAGACTTCATTAGCAAGTTAAAGCGGTGATGACCCTTTCCCACACTATAAAATGCAGACACAGCAGTGTAGAAAATATAGAAATAGAAATAGTAGTAGAAAATAGAGGAAGTAGATTGAGAGTTTTTTTTGTATTGCACAACGGTGCTGAAATTGTAATTTTCTGAGATAGCTGGTTTGTGGAATTGAAGCGTTCATGCTGTAATCCCTCTGTCAAGAGGAAGATGCTCTTTAGCATAATCTTTTGTGAAGATCCCTCTATGTGAGGAAGACTTATTTTTATCAGTTAGTTTATCGTTTATAAATAGAAGTTTCTTTTTGCGCGTTGTTGTTACACCGTAAGTCAAAAATAGGCTTGACGTCAAAAATCACCATTGCTGTTACACCAAAAGTCAAAAATAGTGTTGACTTAAAATCACCGTTGTTGTTACACCAAAAGTAGTGTTGACGTCAAATCACCGTTGTTGTTACACCGTAAGTCGAAAAATACTTGACGTAAAAAAAAATTACATTGCTGCAACACCACGAACAGCAACTGAAAAAAAAATGTGTTGCTGCAGCACCAGTTACAGCAAAGCGATTTTTTTTCTGTTTTCGCTATATTAAAACATAGTATTATTTTGATATTTTTTTTGATCCTGAAGCAAAGTAGAGTATTATTTTATGCTCTGTTCTTGTGTTTTTGAATTATCAGAAATCCCGAAAATAGAGTATTACTCTCTGTTGATATTTTTTTTGTTTGGAATAACCAGAAATTCCTGACAAGCCTTTGATCATAAAATACCGGATCTTGGCGGAGGCGGCAAAATGATGAAAGTATTGAAAAAGTTGTAAATCTCGTAACGCATAGCGCAATGACAACTTCTGTAGCGTGCTCCATTAGCACCAGTTGCGCATGCCGTATGATTGATAAACAGGAGCGGCACTTTGTTACGGACAACTCTCAACAGCACTGGGCTAAGCTGTACATTTCCATTGAATCCCAATGCACTGTGTCAACTTTAATTTTAGTAAAATGTTGAAGACTCTGCACAGCTTTTTCGATGATATTTGAGAGCACTTGCTCGATAATATTTCCAAACTGCGCTGGAGCATAGCTTTTCTCGAGGTTGTAAACAACATCCGTAGCCTCGCTCTTATTATAATCATTGTAAAAGCTATGATTGTCGTAACGTAAGAAGCAGTCGTTTAGCCAAACGAATCCAGAGGTGTTGCTTGGACATATCTCAACAACCAATGCTGCCGCCTCCGTTTCGCACTGTTTGCAGTCCGAGGCATTTATATTCCCGCTGCATTGGGCAAGCCCATAAACAACATTATTGTTGTTTTTCCCCTCAACACTAGTGTTGAATCCGCTCGTTGAAACCTTCTCCACCAATGATTTAAAAACCTGGTTTAGATTATGCTGGAAATCGCTACCGTAACTCTATTCGTTAGGTGAGCAATCACCCCAACTGGAATAATTAAAATCCTCAGCTGCTAAGAGCTGCAGAGGCGTCTACACACTGACCATAAGCAACACACAGTTGATCAATGTTTTCGCCTTCATCGCCATTGCAGAGCAGGGCAAGAGCTACACGCCCTTCTCGTTCCCCTGTTCTTTTTTTTGGTAGATTTGATGACGGAAGGTGATCCTCTAATCTGAAGGTATTGTAAAGTGAGGGCAAACTCATAGGGTTATGGATGTCAGATGGTAATGTTTGAGGTTCCAATTCTTATATTATTATGGACGCCGTGTCAAATAAGTTGTTTCATAAATAAATTATTATGGAGGCCTTGTGAAGCAAGTTCTTTTGTCATTTACGGGTCAAAAAATAATAATATTGAATGTTGACACCATTCGACTTTAACATCAATTTAATCATTTTCATATACTATATATTCCTTAATCCCGTTCACCTGACGAGGCCGTCCCTATTGGCTTTAAGAGATTGGTTGGAAGACGCTTATTATGAACGCGGTGAGGGTCGTTGCTATTAGTTTTGCAAGGCAAGGCGTGGAGGAGGGGGGAAAAGATTTTAATTACAATAGTATATTGTTTTTCGGAGTCCTCTAACTTTTAGCAGATGAATTGCTTGGACCGCTAAGAGTTGTTGGAATCTGGGTAAAAATTTTCAAAAATCTTGTAGAGGCAGTTTTTAATCGTGTTTTTGATGTTGAAAATGGATTCAGCACCATCGAAAACGTCTAGGACACCTAAAATTTTGAAATTTAACAACTATAATTTGGATTTCCAAAAATCCTTGTCTCATTTTCTCCAAATATGACGGGAATTTACATAACTTTAACTTTCTGGGCAACTCCTCGGCCTAGTTAAACTAGGCATTGACTTTTTGCAAAGCGTGGCCGATGCCTGAGCTTAAATCAATTGCTGATTCCCCAAATATTCAGATATGAGACAAAGATGAAATTAGTCAAAAAATTGACCACTCCCATGTCCGTCCAATTCCCACTCCCATGTCCGTCCAATTCCCATTCCCGAATATTTGGGGAATCAGCAACGTGGACGACGGGAATGCAATTTTAGTTACTGCAGGAGTCGTTTCTGTTGGCTTTCCAAGGCGTGCACGACGGGAAAGACAGTGGAATTACGACAGGGGTCGTTTCTATTGGATTTCCATAATCTGTCAGGAATACGAATTTAATTACCACCCGGTTTGTACAAGGTTTTCATGGTCCAGAAAATAAGTAGCACTCCTTTGATTTCTAAATGGAAAAAAGTAAAATGTATTGTTTATTTGGCACTTTAAATTCTATGACCTCAGACGTTATAGTAAAATTATTATTCTGTATACTTCTTATGTCCTGTATTTTATCTGGAAAAGGAGTCATTTTCTCTGGCAAACAAGAGAATTTCAACAAGTTTTAAGAGCGTACACCCATGATTTAACTTGTAACCTCACAATTAATAATGCAGTATGTTGTATCGGATCCAATTAAACATTTGTATACAGCTAAACTAACTAAAGTATTCACAAATTGCATAGTAAGGAATCTCATGAAATCATTTTTCCGATTTCTAGAATATAGAGAAAAGTTTAGATCTTAATAAACTATTAAGATATTATAACATTTATTTTATATATAGTTTAGAGCAAAGTCCTCTTTCAGTATTTGAAAAAGGATTTTGAGATATCACATTTTTCTAGATCTGTGAAATCCATCCTCTCATCCTTTCATGTAGATTTCAATCATAGTTCATCCCATCAATGTTTTTAATAGACTGGTGTAATATAGATTGTAGCTATAGTCCATCCATCCATGTTCTTAATCAACTTGTGGAATATAGATTGTTACCATAGTTCGTCCTATCGAATATAGATTATTTCCCTAGTTCATCCCATCCATGTTCGTAATAGACTGGTGGACTGATCACCTCTCATTAAGTCCTTGATTGCAATTGTGCTAACTTCACAGACTTAAACGACAACTGTAAATAATTACATGCATCAACAAATCTTGTTAATTTTATTGAATTATTCTAAATTCTATGGTGTTGTTTTACAAGTGAATATTATTCGTATTACAGTTACCTGCAAAATTTTCCTCTCAGTTATCATAACTATTGCCCTTAATCATTTTTAGAAGAATCAAAGGTTCAAATGGCTTGTTTATGGAAATAATTGAAACCGCTAACTAATAATATTAGTGGCCTATTGCCCTTGAATCATTTTTAGAAGAATCAAAGGTTGAAATGGCTTGTTTATGCATATAATTGAAACCGCTGACCTATAATATTGTTGCGATATCGGGAGAAGCATTCAGAAAGAAAAAATAATAATACAAGAATTAGCCTTATGTAGAAATCAAAATTAGATTTGGTAATGATAAATACAGTATGAAAACCTACACTCGCTAGCATGGTTTTCGAAATCTTTGGTTGTTGAGCGTTGCGCAGATTCCGAAGAAGGTCGTCGTTTGTTTTGGTTTGCTAATGAAAGTCATGAATAGCCCTTACAACAAATAGTTTATTAGTTAGAGAATGTTAGCTATGATACCATAAGTTGGCATGAATACCGCTAACCACTCAAAATTATGGTAGATTTTATTGGTGACACGGGTATAGATGGGTTTATTGTAAACTCTTAATTTAAAATTAGTTTTTTTGAATTGTAATAAAAAATATTATTTTATTTCTAAAGTTTAATATTAGGATTTTTAAATTGTAATAAAAAATATTATTTTGTTTCTAAAGTTTAATATTAGGTTATGCATAATTCAAAATTAAATTAATAGAATTCAAATTGCAATCGATTGTTAGAGTGCTTCTGGCTTGGTAAGGACTAATGCATCTATATAAATTAGATGGCTAGTAAACTATGATAAGCATCAATGCATAATAAACATCAAAACACCTACTACACGATACATCTCTCATTTTCATAAAATAAAAGAAAAATATAAACACTCATTAAATTATAATTTTATTTTAAATTATTATTTTTACTAATAGATAATCAAATGAATTAATAAATAAATTAAACATATATACATTTAAAAAAACATGGAACAAGATTCTTAACCATATATATTATTAATTTGTAAATAAGATTTGTTACAATACCAAGGGCTAATATCATGGCTAATTAATACTCCATGCCCAAAAGACCATAAGTCACTTCAGATGAAACTTGTTCATATCACAATTTTTTATAATTAATCAAATTAATTAAAATGGAATAAAGAACATAACTACTTTAGAGATAAAAAAAGAAAAAAAAAAACCTTTGATTTGTGTATACTATTATGAATATTATAAAATATTATGTGGAGGTTAAATCTCCACTATCCACTTAATAATTACTGATAATAAAATTGAAATGATTAAATCTCTTTTCAAAAATAAACATGCCTATCCACTTAATTACTACTCTATCCATGTTATCTAACAACATCCAATGAAGTAATTACGCTCATAGGCGTGTGTATTTTGGAATAGGGTTTCGACAATTTTAATTTAATTATCAATAGTTATTAGGTGGGTGTTAGGAATTTAGCCTCAATGGAATATTTTAAAATATCATAGTAGTATACACAAATTAAATGTTGATAGTAGTTATATCATTTTTTCCCTTTTAATTAAATAGATTAATTAAGAAAAATGTCATATAAACAAGTATTATATGAACTAACTTGATTTTCTATGTAAATAAAATATAAGACTAAGGTCATGGGACACGTATTCCAAGATCAATGTTGGGAAAAACATAATGATATGTTAATTAATGGCTATTGAAATTGGCAAAGACATAGACAAAGGAAAAGAGACATTAATTGGCTTTTATTTATGAAAATAAAGAAAAATAGGAGAAAAGGGAGATGAAGGGTCACAGATTTGCATGAGATGGAAATTAAAGGGAAAATGAAGGAAACTGAAGAAAATAGAGGCATCAATGATAAAAAAAGGATTTTGAGGATTATAAGACTAAGGTCCTGGAACATGTATTGCAAGCTCAATGTTGGGAAAAACATAGTGATATGTATTAGTGGTGATATATTAATGGTTATTGAAATTGACAAAGGCAAAGAGGCATTAATTGGCTTTTAACTATGAAAATAAAAGAAAATAGGAGAAAAGGAAGATGAAGGGTCACATATTTTCATTAGATGGAAATTAAAGGAAAAATGAAGAAAAATAATGAAAATAGAGACATCAATGATAAAAAAAGCTTCTAAATATCAGTTCACAATGTTCTGTCTGTTCAATTTTGGATTTCTCCTTTATTCTCTCATTCTTTCATACTCTTGCACACTCAGAGTATTTTTGGGGCATTCTTGGAGCACTTTGGCACACATGGTATTTGGAGAAAGAAGGCAAAGGAAAGCACAATAACACAAGAGAACAGTTGGATCAACATCTACAACTGGATTTGCTCTCCAGGTAACATGCATGTATGATCTCCTTACTAGTTATCGATGCATAACATATGCATGTGATTTTATCTTTATTTGTTGTCACTGACATGGATATTTGCCTAGATTGACAATGGGTTTAGTCTTGCCTTACCATTTCTTCGATTTCTTTTCCATTTCATAATAATCACAATCATGAATAATAAAATGATGGGTGAGATTAAATTTCACGAATAATAATCGCAAACAATTTTTCATACTAATCACAATCCGAATAATAAATTGAGATTAAATTACAAAATTTTTCATACTAATCACAATCCGAATAATAAATTGAGATTAAATTACAAAATTTTTATTTAATTACACATAAAGGTGAATGTATTAAGTTTAAAACATTGATTAAGCAAAACGTGCAATCAGGCAAGAAACTCAACCTGACAAGCTCTTCCGATATCAACACGTGGCAACAACAAACCCCTATTTATCTCCGTCACATCCAAGGAAACTAAAATCAATTAAAACTCCTCTATCCCAGAGGTTTTCCCGTCTCATTGTAATAACTTTTTTTGGCCATTTACATGCCCTTTTTTCAGTTTAGAATCTAAGGATTTTCTCCAATAATGGTTTCAATCGGGAGAAAAATTATAGGAGTCTCCTCTCTTCTGACTGCAACATTATCACAAACACGATGTTCAATTGTGAAATATTGCAACCATAAGAAATCGGTAGGAGTCCTTACAAAATATTTGTTGGGGATTTTTCTGGTAAAATCTCAAAAACAAATAAAAACTGAACACACAGAGGCAATTCTCTGTTTCCTTCTCTCCTCAGGATCCTTTGCACAGGGAAGCCTTTTAAAAAAATTTCTTGAGAACAAAGTATTACATACCCAGAAAAGAATTTCTATTCATTAAAACAAAATGCCTGATACATATTCATCCTCTTTTACTGAGAGGGATTTACCAAAAATACATTCAACAAAACTCTGTCTCCACCTGAGAATTTACACCGCTGGGAAAAATTTTCATTTTCTTTTACTGCTATAAAACCCTTTTACATTTACTACTATAAAATAAATTTTTACATGTGCAGTAAATCTTACATTACATTCACAAAAAAGATTTTACTCACACAATACAATTTTTATGCTTCCTCCTCGTTTTCTCTATTGGCACTGCTGTGCATTCATATATTTTCTTACCACAGAAAATCAACACATAAAAAAAATTATCTGCTGCTCCCTTGTTCTTTCGCTACAGCAAGCTCACACATTGCACTACTGTGCAAAACCTTTTTTTTTACAGATGTGTGAGTTTCATATTACAAAAAATGGTCAACTACAAATAAAAAAAGACTTCACATTTTCTTTAATGTGTATGCCACACAAACACGTAACATGCACATACCCATACCTCCGACATAAAAAAAAACATTAATACTTCACCTACGCATATGACAATTTATTAAATGCCTTCATATTAAAACTGCAGTCAACCAATCTTTAATTTTACTCCACGCAATGTAATTAATTCGATGCAGGCTCGTATGCAAGTTTCTCTGATGGATGGCGGAGATCATTGAAGACAATCGAATGGCTGGAATGAATATCGGGAGCCCACTTCACGCTGAACTTTAGGCTTCGAAATGTCAGTCCTGCTGACGTATGTAGAGGACCACATGGCTGAGTATAATTGTATCGGAGTCCACTGTACGGAAACAGCCAGATGACCAAAGGTAGTCTGATAGGTTTAAGTGGTTTTGTTTAGGCGGTTTTCAGCATTGTACAAATGAACGGACGTGGTTGAAATTATATTTCAACGCTCCCCTTTAATTTCAACTGCTGGGCATTCAGTCATACCCAGACACTTCCTCAAAAATTCAAAGCTTTTCTGATCCAATGGCTTTGTCAAAATGTCTGCTACCTGTTCTTGAGTCTTGCAATGTTCTAGGACAATTTCTCCATTGCTCACCAATTCTCTGATGTAGTGAAACCTTGTATCAATGTGTTTTGTTCTCTTATGAAACACTGAATTCTTTGACAATGCAATAACTGAGCTATTGTCACAAAAAATCATTGTCGCTTTTGCCTGCTCTTGGCCTAAGCTCCTCAACATTATTCTCATCCAAACTGCTTGACATGTTGCTGCTGTAGCTGCCACATATTCAGCCTCTGCTGTAGACAATGCTACAATGGACTGCTTCTTAGAAGCCCA
Organism: Pinus tabuliformis; assembly: GCA_031772625.1. Taxonomy (NCBI): domain Eukaryota; kingdom Viridiplantae; phylum Streptophyta; class Pinopsida; order Pinales; family Pinaceae; genus Pinus; species Pinus tabuliformis. The sequence goes on along the minus strand of CM062818.1, from coordinate 1,525,839,102 downwards.
TGAAATGGCTCCTGAACCCATATGAAAGACATAACCGGAAGTGCTTTTCCGATCATCTACACTTCCAGCCCAATCACTATCAGTGTATCCAATTAAATTTGAACATTCTGAAGTAGTATATAAAATTCCAAACCTTTTCGTACTTTTAACATACCTCAAAATTCTTTTTGCTGCCTGCCAATGTGCCTCCTTTGGCCTCTCCATGAATCTGGAAATTAAACTAACAGCAAACATAATGTCAGGCCTAGTTGCTGTTAAATACATAAGGTTGCCAACAATACTCTTGTACAAACTAGGATCAAAATCCTTGCTGCCGTCCTCTCTGCTAAGTTTTAATCCCATTACTGTGGGAGTGATCGCTGCTTTGCATTCTTGCATGTTAAATCTGTCCAACACTTGATTTACATATCTAGCTTGTGAGATAAAAATTCCTTTTTCATTTTGATCTACTTCTATGCCTAAGAAGTATCTCAAGAAACCCATGTCAGTGATTTCAAATTCCTCTTTCATGACTGATTTAAAATTCTCAATGAGCTGATCATCATTACCTGTGAAAATAACATCATCAACATATAAGACAACAATTAAAATTTTACCATCTTTTTTTTTGATGTAGACGGTGGGTTCTCCTTCACACTTGTCAAATTCATTATCCAATAGATAAGAATCTATCCTGCTGTACCATGCTCTTGGTGCTTTCTTCAGCCTATAAAGAGCTTTCTTCAATTTGCACACTTTGTGCTCTTCACATTTCTTCTCATAGCCTAAAGGTTGTTCAATGTAAACCTCTTCCATTAACACTCCATTTAGGAATGCTGACTTCACGTCCATTTGGTAAACTTTCCACTTGTTTTGAGCTGCTATAGACAACATTGCTCTCACGGTTTCCATTCTTGCAACCGGGGCGAAAGTCTCCTCATAATATCTCCCATATTGTTGCTTGTACCCTTTGACAACTAGCTTTGCCTTGTGTCTTTCTATTTTACCTTCAGCATTGCTCTTGGTCTTGTAAACCCATTTCACTCCAATGACTTCTTTGCCTTTTGGTAAATCAACCAAATCCCATGTTTTGTTTCTCTCTATGGCATTCATCTCCTCATCCATAGCTTCTATCCATTTCTTATCTTTAATTTCATCTTCGAAATGAATAGGATCATCAACATGACCATACAAGGCAAATAAGGAATTCATTCCTTCATCATAAATGTCACTTAAATTTCTAAACTTCTTACCTCTTTCATTTGGTGTGCAAGTGCTTGAATATGCACTTGAATTTCCTCCTTGTGGTGTGCTTGGAGAAGCACTTTCATTTATCCTCAATGGTGTCCCTTGTTGTCCTTGTGTTGGCGCTGCTGTTTGGGGATGTATTTCAGCCACCTCCTCATCATCTTCATCATGAGACAAACAGTTTTTAACATTCATTGTTTTCTATATGCTTCCATCCGAAGCTTCCTCCTCAATGAATTGAACATCTCTGCTGACAAAAAACTTCTTGGTAGATGGGATATACAACCTGTAAGCTTTGGATTCCTCACTGTATCCAATGAAGATACATTTCTCCCCTTTGCTGTCCAACTTCCTCCTTAGCTAATCTGGAATGTGTGCATAAGCCACACATCCAAAAACTCTCATGTGGGTGACTCCTTGATTTCCCTCACTCCGTGCTTCTTCCGGCACTTTGTTCAACACTGCTTTTGTAGGACACCTGTTCAAAATATACACTGCACAATTTACAGCTTCAGCGCAATAATCATTTGGCAAATGCTTTTCCTTCAGCATGCTCCTCGCCATATCCATGATGGTCCTATTCTTCCTTTCAGCAACTCCATTTTGCTGTGGGGTGTACCTAGCTGTAAACTGTTTGTGAATTCCATTTTCTCTACAAAATCGTAGGAATTCCTTGGAGATATACTCACCTCCTCTTTCAGTTCTCAAAACTTTTAGATGCAGCCCGCTTTGGTTCTCCACAAGTGCTTTGAAATTTCGGAAATTTTCAAACACTTCACTTTTTCTTTTAAGAAAATATGCCCAAGTTTTTCTTGTAAAGTCATCAATAAATGTTAGGAAATATTGGTTGCCTGCTAATGATGGATTTTGCATTGGTCCACATAAGTCTGAGTGGACAATCTCTAAGGGTGCCTTTGCCCTTATGCTTTTCCCAGATGGAAAACTTTTTCTATGTTGTTTACCCAATATGCAACCTTCACAGAGGCTGTCTGGTTTCTCTATCAATGGTAATCCTCTTACCATTCCTTTTCTGCTTAACAAGTTTAAACCTCCAAAATTGAGATGTCCAAATCTCAAGTGCCACAACCAATTTTCATCCTTTGGCATGCTTTGGAAAGCCTCTTGGGTGACTGCTGCAATTTCTCCTTTGTTTTTCAAATCTGTCCTTATCCTGAGAGGGAACATCCTGTTCCTTGTCATCTTCACTTCAGCAATGCATCGTTTGCTGGGTGCTATATCCATGATGGTGCATACATCATTCTGAAAGAAAACATTGTAACCCTTTTGAACAAGCTGTCCAATACTCAAGAGGTTACATCTCATTCCAGGGACATAGTAGACATCTACTATGGTTTTCTTTTCTCCTTGCTTTGTAAATATTTTTACCTCTCCTTTTCCCATAACAAAAATTTTGCTATCAGTTCCTAGTGTGACTTCTGATTTCATATTTTTATCTAGGGCAGAAAATAGGGCTATGTTTCCTGTCATATGGTTGCTGCTACCTGAGTCTAAAAACCATATGTCCTCACTGTTTGTTTTAGCCATGTTACAAGCTAACAACAAATTATCTTGGCTGATGTTTTCTCTAGTGACATTTGCATTTTGTCTATTACTCATATCGTGTTGCTTCTTCCTACATTCACTGGCATAATGCCCATATTTTTTACAATAATAGCATTGGACATTGGATTTTTCATACCTTTGTCCTTGAGCATGATGTTGTCCTCTTTGTTGGCAGCATGATGTTGTCCTCTTTGTTGGCTGCTGCCTTGGCCTTGGTTCTGATTTGGATTGCTGCCTCTTCCTTGAGCATTTGCTGGAATGTTCCTTCCACCTTTGTTCTGGCTTCTGTCTCTTCCTCTCTTGTTTCCTCTGCCTTGACCTCTTCCTCTTCCAAAAGTCATCTGGGTCTTAAAGGCTTACTCTAGAGATGAGTTTTCATTTCTACTCAACCTCTGCTCATGTGTTATTAGTGATGCATGAAGCTCATCAGCTGAAAAGTTTGAGAGATCTTTTGTCTCTTCTATGGTGGTGACAATCACATCAAACTTTGAGGGTAGGACCCTCAACAGTTTCTCCACAATCCTCCTTTCTTCAAGGATTTCTCCATGAGTCCTTATCTGTGTGACCAGACCAATTACATGTGTGAAAAATTAGTCAATGGTGTCTGACTCCTTCATGCTCAGATTCTCAAAATCTCTCCTCAGCAACTATAGTTTTGCTGTCTTTACTTTCTCCATGCCTTGATAGGCTTTTTTGAGGGTTTCCATGCTTCATTGAATGTCTTAGCTGCTGCTATCCTTGGAAACACACTCTGGTCCACTGCTTGATACAACAATACAATGGCTTTTGCATCCTTCTTCCTATTGCTCTTCAGCAGATCTCTCTCTGCCTGAGTTAAGTTGTTAAATTGATTTTCATCTGCTGGTTCTTCAAACCCAGATTCAACTAATTCCCATAAATCTTGAGAGATAAATAAAGCTCTCATGGTTATTGACCAGTAGTCATAGTTCTTCCCATTAAACTGTGGGAACTGGGTGTTAAACATACCCATGCTAGTGCTGGTGCTAGCCATTCCTTGCATCCTCAACTATGCTTTAAATTCTTGACTGTGTGTTTTAAAACACTGACTGTTTCAGCAGTAACAAAAAGAAAACTTTGAGGAATACTTGAATCTTTTGCCTGAGACTTCACTTTGCTGGAAAAGATTTACTGCTGCAACAAAAGACTCCTCTCTTCAGCTTCTTGAACACCTTCAAAGAGCCTAAGCCTGCTCTGATACCACTGCTGGGGATTTTTCTGGTAAAATCCCAAAAACAAATAAAAACTGAACACACAGAGGCAATGCTCTGTTTCCTTCTCTCCTCATGATCCTTTGCACAGGGAAGCATTTTAAAAAAAATTCTTGAGAACAAAGTATTACATACCCAGAAAAGGATTTCTATTCATTAAAACAAAATGTCTGATACATATTCATCCTCTTTTACTGAGAGGGATTTACCAAAAATACATTCAACAAAACTCTGTCTCCACCTGAGAATTTACACTGCTGGGAAAAATTCTCATTTTCTTTTACTGCTGTAAAACCCTTTTACATTTACTACTATAAAATAAATTTTTACATGTGCAGTAAATCTTACATTACATTCACAAAAAAAAATTTACTCACACCATACAATTTTTATGCTTCCTCCTCGTTTTCTCTATTGGCACTGCTGTGCATTCATATATTTTCTTACCACAGAAAATCAACACATAAAAAAATTATCTGCTGCTCCCTTGTTCTTTCGCTGCGGCGAGCTCACACATTGCACTGCTGTGCAAAACCTTTTTTTTTTACAGATGCATGAGTTTCATATTACAAAAAATGGTCAACTACAAATAAAAAAAAGACTTCACATTTTCTTTAATGTGTATGCCACACAAACACATAACATACACATACACATACCTCCGACATAAAAAAAAAAAACATTAATACTTCACCTACGCATATGACAATTTATTAAATGCCTTCATATTAAAACTGCAGTCAACCAATCTTTAATTTTACTCCACGCAATGTAATTAATTCGTTGCATGCTCGTATGCAAGTTTCTCTGATGGACGGCGGAGATCATTGAAGACAATCGGACGGCTGGAATGAATATCAGGAGCCCACTTCACGCTGAACTTTAGGCTCCGAAATGTCAGTCCTGCTGACGTATGTAGAGGACCACGTGGCTGAGTATAATTGTATCGGAGTCCACTGTACGGAAACAGCCAGATGACCAAAGGCGGTCCGATAGGTTTAAGTGGTTTTGCTTAGGCGGTTTTCGGCATTGTACAAACGAACGGACGCGGTTGAAATTATATTTCAACAATATTCAACAAAATTGGGTTTGTTACTCCATGAGCGGCTCCAAACCGGGAGCACCACAAATTATTTAATGCCACCACCAACAATGTAAAGAACCATAATATCAATGCATATGCTAATTCCTCTTCAATTCTGGACCTGGAGACAAGGATAAATTGCTCTCAAGATTCACGATACAGGAGTTAATTGATTCATTGGTTCATCTTAATTTGATCTCTTTCCAACCCATGGTCATGGCCTCAAGCAAGTATGAGCTTTATAAATTGCATATATTTCTGGCTGCTCGTGCTCATTACTGTGCAGGCGAGAACTTTGAATTGGCTTCGTGGGAGTTACACAGAATCAGGGATCTCGGCTTGAAAGACATTCTCAATAACACGGTGGATAGCGTGGCACTAAACAATGTTGCATGTGACTCCAATCTTAACCATTTTCTTGGCATCGTGTCTTAAATGTATCTGCTTCCTCCCGGAATGGTAAGCATTTGTAAATTTTAATCAATTCTCAGAATGTAGGTTTTTGATTCTTGATTTATAAAAAAAATCTTTTAGATAAATCATATAGTAGTTTTGAGGTCAACACATTTCGAACCACTTTATTTGTCTTGATGATGAATCACAGTAAGTGATTTAATGTGATTTATCCAAAAAAAAAGCTTTGTATATTTTAATCCATTGTTGATCTCTTTTAAACTGTTTGCAAAGGTTGGCTTTGAGTGTTGATTTTCTATAACTGCAGGTGAGGTTTTTGTGCATGAAGATAACAACCATGTGTCCTTGGAAGGTACTGGAAAGAGTCAGTCATTTGCTAAGATTGTAGCAAGGTTATCCTGAATTCAATCCATCGTGGAAGGAAGAAACTCTTCCAAATCTAGGCATCGATTAGGAAATAGACTTAAATTTAGCAGGGCAAAGACTGTTTCATCTATGCGGAGGCTGTGAAGTCACCTCGCTTCCCTTACCTTACCTTGCGATGCATTGCCATTTGCTTGTTGTGGGTTTTCCCCACTCGATTTTTTTTATGGGTGCTCATAATTCTTTATGGATGTGGCTTGGAACAAACACCCTGAAACACTGGAATAACTTGGGCTGAGTTATATTCCTGGAACCTAGGTTGGGACAAACTCTTTGGAGCCCTTGGTGGGTTGAGTTACTAGTCCTTGGAGCCAGGTTGGACAAACCCTCTGGAGCCCAGGAAGGTTGTGGGTTGAGTTACTAGTTCCTAGAGCCCTCGAAAACATGGGTAGAGACTGATTTGGTTGGTGTTAGTGATTTCGGATTGCAAAGGTGGAATAACTATGGTTGAGGGTTGAGGTGGTTTTGCCTCTGGAACCCCTAGTTTGGTTTTTCTTTGGTTTATTCCATGGGATCCCACATTCATACTTGGAATATAATGTGGGGTTGATTCGACAAAAGAGAGATTTGGTTCAACCTAATATATGGTTGGGTGGTACGTGACTTGGTTGATATTTTCATAAGTTAATATGAGTTATTTCCTTATTGTGATCTATGATCATTTGTACTGATTATGTTGACTATATTGTGGGAGTTTCCATGGTCTCTATGTTGGTTATTTTTTGGTTATATGATGTGTATTATTTATGGATCTTGTAATGAATTTGTTCAGTCATTGATTGGTTGATGAATATATGGACTAATAGCATTGTTGCAGCTACATTGAGAGGGCATAGGGCCTTCTCAATGATTCTCTGGTGATCTTGTTACATGTTTTTTAAAAAGTATAAATATTTAACATATATATTAATTCTTTTTATAATTAATAAAAACAATATTTTAAAATAATTATTTATTATGGATTGATGCTTATTGATGTTTACCAACTATTTAATTTATATAATTCTTAATATTTAATAAAGGAATTTTTAAAAATCTTGACAACTTTTAACCATAATACCATGAAAACAAAGACTAAAATAGACATTCGAATACATGAAATATTATTAAATTTATAATAGTAATCCAAACTTACATTCAAAATTATAATTTATATGTAATAAGCAAATTTACTATTTTCGTCCCTCTAAAATCATTATGTTTATAAAAAAGTTAAGAATAAAAACTAAAATAATTAGGTTTATAAAATGGTTAAGAATAAGAAACAAAGGATGATTTAACTCAATTTGTATTAAGTTCATATTCCAAAATTCCAACACAACATTACATAAAATGTTTAAAGCCTTTATTTATAAAATTTCAAATTTTAATAATAAAAAAATATGAATAGCACAATTTCACTATTTTTCAGCTTCAACTTAAAGTTGAACATTCTTAAATTAGAAAAAGGTGATCTATGAAGATATATTTATGATTTTCTTGAAAATACAGTTTCCCAATCAAGATTTGTTTACTTATAAATACAAAATTATGAAAGAAAACACAAAATCAAAAGATTTTAAGTTCCATAATCTACTAATATTCATAGTGTGAATTAGATCATGGATGACCTGATTGTTCTTATAAAGTTAATAATTGATGTTAGAGACTAGTTCTCTCTTCACAAAAAAAACACCACATACAATAAAACAATCATCACAGAGTTAGTGTGCAATGTACACCTACACAATCCACCATATGAAGTCTAATAATGAAGCAATTGAATTGTTTGTGCACTCGGTAATTGCATATCATTAAGAGGAAGATATATGGGATGCTACCAAACCTCCCAATAGAAACCCAAGCCTAAATCTTAATGCCATGTCTTCTCCATTGCTCTGTTGGAGAGGTAAATAGCTAAAATGACTCCGCACCAAACTGTATAGCCATAAGAACTAGAAAACTAAATATAGATCCTAGGAATTTGATAATAGTACCTTACGGAATTTTGGCTATGGCATTTAAGCCATTTAAGCTAATGGAATTGTTGTGTGGTATTGTATTTTATTTTTTCTTCGATTTGAAGGAACATTATAGTATTAATTGCTAACGTATGATAGTATTCATTGCTAACCTATTTCCAATGAGCCTTAGCAGGTGTTCCCATCTGTTCGATTTAAATGTAATGAAATGATATGAACCGAACATCCACATATAACATTGAAAGAAAGGAGCATGAAACTCTTATTTACAAGAAATTTTAATGATTGTCTATAGGCAATGCCTTGACACTAAGGGAAACAAGTATTCAATAAAGAAACGAATTCTGCAACGTTTTACCTCATTTTTTCGTGGATTTTCAAGTTATAGGCTCATGTGCTGAATATAAAGCTCCTGCAGGTTGAAGAGCTTCAAAATTGTAGTGTTTTGATAGCCAACCAATCGAACCCTAGGACCTTAACATCCATGTTGTATATCTGATAAAAAAAATTGTTGTCATAAACCAAGACTACTCTCTCCTCGTAGACTTATTTATAGGCCCGTTCCGTATAGTCGTTAAACCTCTAGCAGTTTCATACTGAACGAACAACGGTTGCTCGGATGCACCAACGATTTAGAAATGGGTCATTTCGCCCGTAAGGGTTGTGCGGAGTGTGGAGGTGCAGAAAGTTTTCTCCACACTCCTCACTCTGCTATCACCAAACCAGTGCAACTAAAACAAGTATTCAATAAAGAAACCAGTGCAACTAAAACAATTATTTGTAAAACTTGACGAATTCTGCAACGTTTTAACTCATTTTTTCCTGGATTTTCAAGTTATAGGCTCCTGTGCTGAATATAAGCTCATGCAGTCCGAAGAGCTTCAAAATTCTAGGACCTTAACATCCATCTTGTACTTGTATATCTGATAAAAAAATGTTGTCATAAACCAAGACTACTCTATCCTCGTAGACTTATTTATATGCCCGGTCCGTATAGTCGTTAAACCTCTAGCAGTTTCATACTGAACGAAAAACTGTTCCTCGGATGCACCAACGATTTATGACCGCGTTGACAAAGAGTAGTAGAAATGGGTGACCGCGTTGACCGGAGGTGCAGAAAGTTTTCTCCACGCTCCTCATTCTGCTATCACCAAACGAAACCTGAACTATTATATAGAAAAATTAAAAGATGTTGCAATGTCAAAATATTTTATAAAAGCTTAACCCATTAAACCTGAACAGCAAAAAGTCGAAGAAGCACTGAGTGCAGAGGTAGCGTTAATTGTGCTGAAGGGAGAGTTGGCTTTGGCTTTGATTGTGCAGACTGCAGAGGTACCCAAAAAGTTTGTGTGGAAGCATGAATAATGATAAATTGTGAAAATGATGGCTGAAACAAAACATTCTCAAATAATAACAAAATACAGATCTTAAATTCCTTGCTACACCCACCATCTTGATAAAGTGCCAATGAATTTATTGTTTATTTAGAGTTTGTAATTAGTAAGGCCCGTATAAGTCCAATAATTTGTCCCGACCACATTGGAATCGAGAAATATTTAAACTTTTGTTAATAAAGTTCCCTTCAACATGATAATTTATTTTTTTTTTTTTTTTATTAGAAATTATCATTTTAATATGGTGAGAGTTTAGTGAAAAGTGTAGATTAAAAAATTCAAATTTAACATGAAATTAACTAAAAAGGAGAGTAAAGGGTATGCTTTTAGAAGTCTGAAAAGTTTTTAATTCACAAATCAAACTAATAAATATATTTATTAGATATATTTAAATTGAGATATACAAATGTATTACTATATATAAATATATATATTTATTTATTTCGGGATTTTTTTATTGGGATCATTCACAATATTGTGTCTTTTGCATTGAAAGAGGAGCTTACCAACAAGATCAAATAAAAACTTAATGCTTAAAACCAAAAGACAAAAAGCCATCTCATTTTCTAAAACTAAATCTAAACGTGAAACAAAATATTTTATTTATTGATGATGATGATGATGGTTAACGTCCACTGAGACCAAACATTGGTCTATCGGATCTAAAGAAACAAATTATTTATTTTGATTTAAGATTTTATTCCTATGCTCAAAAATGTTGGAGAGAAGCCTCCCGAGCTCACTATAATTTTGACATTGTAAAAGGCTAGGAAGGTCAGTATTGTAACAAAGATTATGAAACTGAGATCTAATGTGGTTGTACGGGCACTCTAAGAGGAAGTGGTTTTCATCCTCGATGTTCCTATTCTCACATATATGACAGATCCTTTCCATCCATGGCGTTTTAGGAACTGCCCAACTACCTGTTTCACTATGGAGCTCATGAGAATTCGTTCTCATCTTTGCTATATTAATTTTCTTCTTTGAACTAGTTAAAATAGAGAGATACTTTTGATCTTCTAGGGTGGGGTTGATGACCTTCTTATAATAACTTAATTTTCTTTCAGTGGCTAAATCTTTCTCACACCACATTTTTTCTTTGAACTCAGAAGTAACAATATCTTTAATGTTATTTATGTTTTGCAATGCATCATTGTTGTTGATGCATTATATTAAAAATATTTATTTAATTATTAAGAAAATTTTATAATAAACATTGCTTTACTTTTTATTTCCTAAAAAATTTTATTTATTGCAAAATTTAGAATCTCAACCCAATTAATTTAATAAAATTTATTACTCTATAAATTAATAGCCTTTTAATGAGAGATACTAAATAAATTTTTATTTTAATTATTAGTATATTAATATTGATAAAAAAATTTAATAATGAAAAATTAACTAATTATAATAATATTGATAATAAATTACTAATAGTAATTTATTAATTAATATTCTATTAATTTTATGATGAAATATATAAAATTATTATGTTAAAGTTAATATTAATATCTACTAAAAAAGAGATTCATAATGTTGATAAAAAGAAATTAATTTTTAATTCATTACCATTAAATAATAATGATTATTAATAATTAATAATAATTTTAATTATTTATTAAATTACTAAGTTAATAATGATTAAGAATTAAAATAATAATAATTATTAGGTTTTTTTAGTTAATAATAACCAATAATTTATTTTTTTAATGATATATGTTTCATGTTATTTTACTTCTTGATATCTACTCCACGTTATTTTAATTATTAGTATATTAAAAATTTTAAAATGAAATAATTTATCAATTAGTACTTAATTCATAATTATTAATTAAATCTACTTTTTAATGTTTATAATTATTAATTAAATCCACTTATTAATGTTTATAAGAATTTATTTATTGATTTATTTTTGAATCCTAAAAAAAAAAAATAGGTCATGCAAAAGGGCTCATACTTGGAGTATTGTACCTTAGACGACGTGGAAGTGCCGATATGCCTAATCACCAGAAGCCAATTTCTGCTGATCTCATTCCCACCATCTCTGTTGAGGTTATTCAGACATTTCCTAATCTCAAGCGTCTCTCTGATTTTTCTCTTTTGATAGTGATCTTCCCTCGCGATAATCATGGTGCTCTCGAGATAGACATGATGCTTGGATTTTTAGGAGTGCTCTGCAAGTGCTGAAGTGTGTGATCTCCCATTCTTGATATTTGCTCCATGTTCTTTAAGTTTGGTTTTTAAGGAATGCCCTGTCTCTCCAATATAACGTTTCCTGCAAGATCAATCAATCTTATAAACTCCTTTGAGTTGTTGATGATTGATGCTATCCTTGACAGATCTCATATTTTTCTTGTGATTGTTCCACAAGTCGTAAACTGAGTGAATATGTCCTTCCTTCTTAGAAGCTTGGCATTTTTATTCGTAACCCCTTGAACGAATGGAAGTTAAACTGTTCCGCACTATTCTTTAAGGTCCCTAGGGAGGACTTATCCTTCAGCTCTTTTTATATCCTTTTTAATATCTTTTTCTTTGTATCCTATATCTTTAAAGACGGAGGTTAAGTGCTTAATCTCTTCATCAAGGTGATCGACGTCGGAGATTCTGAGGGCTTTAACAGCAAGAGTTTTAAGGACCCCAAAATTTTGGGTTGGATGATGGTACGAATCAGCATGATGGTAGCTCTCAGTGTGGGTTTTCTTCCTAAAGGCTTGGTGTCCCAAAGTACCATCCTCCTTTCTGATTACGAGGAAATCTAAGAATGGAATTTTACCTTTTTCCTCAAGTTCCATAGTAAACTTAATTTCTGAAGAGATAGAGTTAAGGTGATTAAAAAACTTCTCAAGCTCCGTCATACCATGGGTCCATTTTAAGTTAGTGTCGTCAACAAATATTTTCCACCATGCTGGTTTCAAGGGATAAGAGTCTAGAGCTTTTTTCTCAAAATACTCCATGTATAAATTGGCGACTATTGGTGAGAGGGGGGAACCCATTGCGACCCCAGATATCTGCTCATAGTAACTCCCTTGAAAACTAAAGAAAGTGGAATGCAAACAAACTTCTGCAAGTTTTGATGTTTCTGGATCAGTAACTTCTTTTATAACATGAACAACCTCATCCAAGGGGATCTTGATTAATAGGGATACTACGTCAAAACTAACCAAGATGTCATCCTTATGAACCTTCTCAATTTTGATTAGTTTTACGAAACCATTAGTCTTTTATAAAAGAGTTTGTGTTTCCAACTAGAGGTTTCAGAATTTTCGCAACATATTTAGCTAATTCATAGGTGGGGGATCCAATGGTATTAACTATTGGTCTTAGAGGGATCCCTTCTTCATGAATTTTGAATGAATAATTTAAAGTGTTTGGTCAACCTAAGTTATGTTTAGCAAAACATGGTAACTATAATACATACTAAAATACAATTACATTGTCATCCATAATAACCAAATTATAGTAAAATTTTGCAATAGATTTTGAGGAAACTATGAAAATCAAATCATGAATATGACTTTAAAAAAGGGAATCTTTTTTTTCATAGAGATTGATAAACTTACTTATTATGGAGTTGATCAATGACATTATCATATTTGGACAAAACAACTTTACTTTCATCAAGAAAATATGATATTGAAAATATCACAAGAATTATATGTATCGCTATCTTGGAAAGGCTTTGAAAAAATGTAGATCATCATACATTGTCTAAAAACAATTATGTTATCTACACTGATAAAAAAAAAAAAAGGAGAGAATAATCATGTTAGATTCCTAAAACTAAGTTCATATATATAAAGCTGGTTTAAAATAAAACAACATTGAATAATCTCTAAATAAAAACTCAAAAATATAAATTCAAAAATTCTCACCTCATTGCATAAACTTACCTTACTCATGAGAGAATTGGAAAGGAATTTGTAAACTCAATAATACTAAAATTTAAATTTAATCATATTTGACTATTTGAATGTTTATTAAAAAACAATTAATTTCAAATTATCAAAATTCTCCACTTATCTTTTATCTCCTATTTTTTTTAATATATTAAACTAGCAATTGCACCACATGTTGCAAAAGAAATGTTGTAAGGTGGTAGCATAGGGAAGAGTAACACGGAGGAAAGAAGACGTCATATAATTTGTAGTTTGCGCTTATACAAGATATCAATAAGACTGCAGTAAAGGAACTGGCATATAAAGTGAATGCAATAATCTGATCCCTTATACTAATTCAGAAATCCTAAAGGCACTCTCTCACATTGGTATTAAGGTCTTTGTCATGGTTAAAAATGAATACATTGCCAATGTGTTGGCCAGCCAATGATTTGCAGACAAATGGGTGAGGAATAATGTTTTTACTTCTATCTTGCAACAAGGATCAATATAGTACTGGCGGGAAATTAAATTTTATCACGCTACAACTACCGACCTAGTACCATATAGTACATGCTATGCTTAGAATCAGGCAAGTTCTGCCTAGATATTAGTTGCATCATATCAAGGTAGAAACCCCTTTGGCTATGGATGTGGTCAACACTTTATTTCCTCTGTCATCTGGTGCTTTTCGGGATGATGTTGCATAGACTATCGTGAAACCAATGCTTGAGTTTCTGAGTTTATTTGCGATTGTAGAATTTCCCACTATAGATCAACAGATTATGCAATATACTAAAGCAAAATACAAGATCTACTTCTACAACAAACTTGCGGAAGCTTAATTGATTATGAGAAATATCAAATATAACACATATAATATAGAATGAGAAAGTGATCACATATGAACACAGAAGAATACTCTGGGGAAAGCCTTAGCTAGAAACCCTGATCTCTGTAATATCATACAAGTGGAAATATGTCTGGATTACACAAAGCTTTAGCTCACAAGCTATCCAAATCTCAGTACAATCCTATAGTATAGCTCATAGACTGAATCAACACAACATATGCCTTCCCTCAACCCTCCAAGCCTCCTATTTCCTTGTGCAGTTTCTCCTGGGGTCCAATGCTGACACCTATGTGAATTTACCTCTCACACAACACATTAAACTCAAAAGTAACTATGCAGTCCTTAAGGAGATTATTCTTTATGCATGGATGAGTTTCCTATATAGGAAAAATCCTCCAACTGATAGTACATTGTGCCTTCCTCTGATCTCAACTAGGTCTCTGACGGAAATGACATGCATGAGTTATTTATGACAGAATATTAAGTTATCTGAAGTGCAGCAGTTACATGCATGCATGCATTAACTAACTAAACTCACAATCAGTTCCACAAATTGTTGGAACTAATCTAACTAGACTTAACTCAGTTAACTGAGCTAACTAATTACAACTCAAAGTACAACTCATCCTGATCTCCTTAATTAAGGGATAACTTCCTCAATCAAGGGAGAAATTGTTGCATGTCTTCACATAGACTTCATGTTTGATTTCCTACAACTAATTAACTCAAGATGAATTAATTAATTATTTTACAAACAACTGCTAAGATCAAATTAAAATTTTAATTCTCAATTTTAGTTCAGGGACTAACTCAAATTGGAATGTATCCCTAAATGCTATTTATAGCAATGATATTTTTAGAACTTCTAGTTTTTAGCATTTCTTGTTTCTATTTTCAACACTCCCTCTCAACAAGAAATGGATTATCAGTCACCCCAATCCTATCTCTGTGGAACTTGAACTTGCATTTTGACAATGCCGTAGTCAAAATATTTTCATCCTATTCCTTATTCGAAACATATAGCAACAACATGATCCTCTTCACGACACAGTCTCGAAGATGATGATACCATAAATCAATGTGCTTGGACCTGTCATGAAATACTAGATTCTCAGAGAGTTTGATACAACTCTGATTATCGTAGTAGATCACAGTTGGATCCATCCTCTCACCAAACAATCCCACTAGAATCTTCCACATCCAAATGGCCTCACATTCTGCCTGACTGGAAACCATGTATTCAGCCTCTATTGAGCTAAGTGCAACTAACCTCTATTTCATGTTGTACGAGGAAACTGCAGCTGAATCAAGGTTGAAGATTCCTCCAGAAGTGCTCTTCCAGTCTAATGGACTCCCTGCCCAATCTGCATCAGTGAATCCTTGAAGCTTCACTCCCTCTATCCATCTATACCACAATCCATATTGAGATGTGGCTCTGAGGTATCTCAGCACATGCTTCACTGCCGTCCAAAACAACTTGGTAGGTTGAACCATATCTTGACTTAGTTGGTTCAACGCAAAGCATAAGTCTGGTCATGCGTTCACTAGATACACCAGTGAACCCAAAAGCTGTCGATAAATAGTAAAAGCTACTACCTCACCTGAAGTAGCATCCTCCTTCCTCTAGTTACCAACTAGAGAAGTTTGCATGGGCTTGCACTTCTCCATGTGGAACCGCTTGAGTATCTCATTGGCATACTTGCCTTGAGACACAAACACTTCCCCATCCTTCTGCCACACTTCCATGCCTAGAAGAGTGCATAAGAGCCATGTCTTTCATCTCGAACTCTCTTGCAAGGTCCTCCTTGCAAGACTTGATCAACTGATCATCACCTGTCAAAATCAGATCATCGACATAAAGAACAATGATCAATGGCTTACCTTCTACCATGATGTGGTAAAGGTTCGCATCTGATTCACTCTTGGTGAAGCCCAATTTGGTGAAATAGTTGTTGATCCTGGTGTACCAAGCACGAGGTGCTTGCTTCACCCCGTACAGAGGCCTCTTGAGTCAGCACACATGCGACTCACAATCGAAGGTCTCAAAACCTTTCGGCTGCTCAATGTACACCTATTCCTCAATCTTCCCATTGAGGAACACAATCTTCACATCCATCTGATGGATCTTCCAACCCATCTGAGCTAATAGTGCCAACATCGATCTGATAGATGAGTACCTTCCTACAAGAGCAAAAGTCTCATCGTAGTCGATCCCCTTGACCTGTGAGAAACCACGGGCAACAAACCTTGCCTTATGTTTCTCAACACTGCCATCAACTGTCTGCTTTACCTTGTAAAGCCATCTGGAACTCACCACTGACTTGTCTTGAGGTCTTGGGACAACATCTCAAACATAGTTTTGAATGATGGAGTCATACTCCTCCACCCTAGCATCAACCTAGACTGGTTGTTGCACTGCCTCCTCGAATGAAGAAGGTTTGGACTCTACACACTCCCTAACCAGGGCCATGTAACTAGTGTACAGCTCGGTTGACCTCCTCTGTATGCGCTGAGAAGATGGTTGTCCCACATTCTCTCATGCATCCAACATCAACTTGTCAGCTTCCCTTGAGCGTTTCCGCCCATCTCTGGAAGACTTTGCATGTGTGGATGTCTCCACTCTCATATCCTCTGCATGCGACTGCTCTGCATCAGTATGAGGCTCCTCCACCTTAGGAATTGAAAGTTCCTCCTCTGCATGCAATTTGAGCACCCTCTCAAGTAATACTCGCATGGTTTTCTGCTCATCGAACTTCAGATCTCTGCATACCATTGTCCTCTAACTGGTAGGCAAGAACACCTGATAGTTGTGGGGTGTATCAGTGTACCCCACAAGTATCCCCAACTCAGCTGTTGGATCTAGATTCTTCCGGGCATCTTTGGTCACATGGCAATAAACTGATGATCCAAAGATCCTAAAGTGACTCACATCTGGTTGCTTCCCGGAAAAGGCCTCCATAGGTGTCTTCATTCCCGGTATATGGTGCGGGCTTCTATTCTACATGTATACTATTGTATTGCATGCCTCAGGCCACAAATGAAGTGGTAGGCTTTAGTCATGCAACATCGCTCGAGCTGCTCCCACAATTGATCTGTTCTTCCTTTCGGCCACCCCATTTTGCTGTGGTTTATGGGGTGTCATCAACTCCTGTTTAATTCTTTCTGCTGCAGAGAAGTCCTTAAACTATTGGGATATATACTCTCCACCATTGTCGCTACGCAAGGCTTTTATTTTCTTTCCATATTCTTTCTCTGCCAAGGCTTTGAACTCACAAAACCTCAAGAAGGTCTCATCCTTCTTTTGCATAAAGTAGATCCAACATCTACGAGAAAAATAATCAATAAAAATAACATAGTACCTTTGTTTAGCAGTGGAGGCTGTAGAGAATGGTCCAAAAACATCTATGTGAACTTGCTCCAGGATTGCTCCAGCTCTACTTTCTCGATCCTGAAAGGAATATTTCGCATACTTGCCCAAGGTACAACCTTTGCATGTGTCCGTCTGCTCCAGTTTTCCTTTGGGAAGTTTGGTAGAAATCTTCTCCATGATCTTCAAGGCCCCATGGTGCAAGTGGCCCAATCTTCTATGCCATAGCTCACCAACATCTTGGCTCTGCACCAACTCTACTTTGGAAATCAATGCAGCACAGTTGTCTACCTCCAGCTTGTAGAGATTCTTTACTCGAATCCTAATCCTCCTAGTCTATCCAGTGCCGATATGCCTCAGGAATAACTTTCCTTTGGTAAAGACTACATCATATCCTTTGTCTTCTAGCATAGAAATGGACACAAGATTCTTCTTCAGACTTGGTACATACTTTACATCAGTCAAGGTGAGATGAGCTCCATGCTCCCTTTGAAACACAACCGTACCTTCACCTGAAACACGGTACTTTCCATCATCACCCATCTCGATCCACATCTGGAGATCTTTCTCCTCAAAGGTACTGAAAAATGTGGAACGAAGCTCCACTGTCTAGGTACTAAACACATCCCACCATGTATGAGATCATGCATGCGATGAGAGAGAAATCCAACTCGAACTGTGAGGCCAGTGCCTCACCATCTGATCCCCTTGAGGATCCCTTCTTGGATTTCTTCTGTGGACAATTCGTAGCATAATGGCCTGCCTCATGAAAATGAAAGCATCTCACTTTTTATTTGTCAATCTTCTTTCCACCATGGGAAGAGCTGGATTTGGAATGGGACACCTTCCCTTTCCCTTTCCTCGCCTTACTCACTAAGGCTAGATTTTCTTCATCATCTCGCTTTGATGAAGATCCATCTCTGGTGCTTCTTCTTATCTCCTCCTGCATTAGATCCGACCAAAGTCATTCCCAATCTGGCATTTTCTCTCTTCCATTTAACGAGTCTTGGTAGCTATGTCAGCTCTTAGGATGACTAGGGAGAGAAAGACTCACCATGTCATCATCAGCTGTCATGATCCCTACACTTCCAAGCTCATCCCTGTAGGTGGTGACCTTGTTCAGATATGTAGAGATCAAGTCGCCCTTTTCACACTTGATTTTTCGAAGCTTGTCTTTCAGCGCCAGCTTCCTCTCGTCGTTGCTATTCTAATATAGATCTTTCAAATGTTTTCCACATAGAAAACAGTGTCTCCTTCCCATGGAGACTCGAGACTATGTGTTCTCGAACTCCCTCCTAGAGGATTCTCCTCGCTCTAGCCACACATTTCTTCCATTCCGCCAATTCTGTAGCATTAGTTGCTGCCAGCTTGGGGACTTCTTTATCAATGAAGTCCTTTAGACCGTTGTCCTCTAATACTGCTTCCATGCGATCCTTCCAGGCTATATAATTCAAGCTTCCATCAAGGGCATACTCGACTCTTAAACTGTTGAATGCCATTGGTGAAATTTGAGATGTGATAAGAATTCAATTTCTATAATCAGGAACTTCAAACTTCAAACTTATCACTTCTTTGTATACTATTCTTCGCTTTGATCACCTTTGCTCTAATACCATGTAGAATTTCCCACTGTAGATCAACGGATTTTTTTATGCAATATACTAAAGCAAAATACAAGATCTACTTCTACAACAAACTTGCGGAAGCTTAATCGATTATGAGCAAGATCAAATAGAACACATATAACAGAGAATGAGAAAGCAATCACACATGAACATAGAAGAATACTATGGGGAAAGCCTTATCTAAAAACCTTGATCTCTGTAATATCATACAAGTGGAAATATGTCTGGATTACACAAAGCTTTAGCTCAAAAGCTATCCAGCTCTTAGTACAATCCTACAATACAACTCACAGACTGAATAGACACAACATATGCCTTCCCTCAGCCCTCCAATCCTCTTATTTCCTTGCGCAATTTCTCCTGGGGTCTAATGCTGACACCTGTGTGATCCGGATTTAAACAGGAACGCAACAAATTACAAAGATAACCATAAACACAAAGATGCAGTGGAAATAATACTTCATTTCATTAATGTAAAATACTGAGATATGCTTACAAACAGAAAATGGAAATAAACAGCTAGGGCGATGGTAGCTTATCTCTAAGAAGAGATGTGGTGGCTACATGCCTCTGAACTATGTTACAATGAGGCTCGAAGGCCTATTTATTGTTGAGAAACAATGGAAAACCCTTAACATCCCAAAACCTAACCCTAGAAGATGAAACGCCAAATTGTGGGCCCCATTTTGGGTAAGTTGGTACATCAACTTCCCGGGGTCGTAACTTTGGCACCCAATCTTCGTTTGACGCGTGCAATAGCTCGTTAGAAAGATTTATCTGAGGGCTACAACTTTGGGAAGAGAAAAATTGGTCCATGGACCCATGTTGCTCCAAGATTTCCCAAAAAACGTCGTTTAGGGCCTCAAAACAGCTCCGGAAGTTTAGGACCCAAAAAACAGCTAAAAATAGTAAATTGTGCTACAATTATAGAAACTGAAAAACTGAAAGAGATAGTTGTGGGGGTCCAAGTGGGATAGGTGGGTGGCCACCAACATCCACCAGGATCATTCCTCCCCCCTTAGGAAGCAATGGTCCCCATTGCGTTCATTCCCTCCATCTACTGAGCTTGGTCCCTGGTGCATTGCTCTGCAACTTCTAATGTGTCCAATAATGGTGGGAAGCTTGGTCGATGACGGTCCAAATTGAACACTTGGTGGTGCAAGCAAAGGAATGGAGGAATGTTGTGCTCCAAAGCATTGTTTCCCACACCCTTGTCAATGCTGTAAGGACCATGTTGGACTGGTCCAAGCTTCTGATGGGCTCTTGTCAAACATTCCTTTTGCAGATGCAACCAGACTTTGTCGCCCACCTGAAACTTGTGTGGTACACCTGTGGGTGAGGAGAAGTTGTTCCTGTGTTCTGTCATGACCATATCACTTTGTTGTTACTGCTGCGTGGAGGAACCCTTCGCGGGGTCATGGATGTGGTCACAATCTTCCCCTTTGGGAGCGAATCAGATAGAAAATGAATTTCCTAGTCTGGGATATGAGCTTGCTATCTCTCTTAGTAGAGATCAAAGAGGTGGTGGTAGGCGGGGCTACCTTCGGTATCCTGTATAATGAATTATCCAAAGAAATAATGATAGCGTGGGGCCTTGACTCATACACAGCATGTCACCTCCACAAGTATGGCTGGCCTAGTAATACATCACAAACATCCAGAGGTGC
Source organism: Pinus tabuliformis (assembly GCA_031772625.1). Taxonomy (NCBI): domain Eukaryota; kingdom Viridiplantae; phylum Streptophyta; class Pinopsida; order Pinales; family Pinaceae; genus Pinus; species Pinus tabuliformis. Next base: position 1,525,818,420 of record CM062818.1, on the reverse strand, counting down.
AACATCACACAATACCTTGTCTGTGAAGGGCCTCATGCTGTAGGGAAGGCAGCACTGCTGGCGAAATTTGAGATCTCGTCCTTCATGAAGCTACCCGATACTATACGGTTGCGGGTGTGGTGTAGTCGTAGGCCCAACCTCTTCACGACCTCTGCTGAAACGAGGTTCTTTTGGCTGCCACTGTCAAAAATGAATTACAGTGGTGAACCCTTCACCCACGTCTGTGAGTGGAAAAGACGTTCCCCCTCCTTTGGATCTTTGGGCTCGTTCTTCTGGATCTTGGTGGTGGCAACAGTGATGTTGGGCTCTACATCAATGATCTGCTTCCCTTTGCCATTCCCCTTGCAGGGTTCTGACTCAAGGTCAGAACATGTATCTCATGCTGAAGCCTTCAACTCGGCTACCAGCGACTACTTGGTCCCACACTAACTTGCGTTATGAGTGGGACTCTTATGGAACTCACACCACTTTCCTGTGTCCTTCTTCGACTTCGTGGTGTTGTTCTTTTCTTGCGGCTTCGATAGGTTGTCTTGGGTCATCCCGCCTTGGCTTTGTCCTTTGGTCTTCGGATTTGCAGATCCAAAGTCTCGCTTCTTCTGTTTGAACTTTTTCTCAATTTTGATAGCGTATCGACATGTCGTGCCAAGCGAGGAGATGTTCAGGAAATCCATCTCTTCCTGGATGTATCTATGTAGGCAGTCGCGGTATTTGAGTACCAAATGCAGCTCAGAGTCCTTAATACCCAACTGTGTGCGAAGGGTATGAAAATGTTTATGAACTCTGGCACATCTTGGTCCCTTCCCTACCGTAGTGTGGTCCATTTGATGTATTTGTCCTCATAGTTTTTGACAGGGTAGTACTGCTCCTTGATGGCATCCCGAAATGAATACCAAGTGTGTGTGGCTAAAAATAGTGAGCCTGTGCTTCATTCTTCTACTCACAGTAGGTTTCCCACCAGTCCTTGACGTGGGAGGTTGCTTTGAGAAGAGCAAAAACAATCTTTTCCCAACTCAAAAATTCATGAACAGAAAAATACCCATCTAGCATATTTAACCATTTATCTACGGCATATGCGTCTATTTGACCCTTGAAGATGGGGATTTCAAAATTAACTTGTACCTTAAACGGTGTGGCGTTTCCAGAGTAGCTGTTGGAAGCCAATGTGTTGCCTCTAGGTAGCCACTGAAAGATCTGCAGAAAGTTGTCCATCATCGCGTTCCTTTATTGCTCGAGGGCTTCTTCAAGCAATATTTTGACAGGATCTCCTGCCCCCTCATCTTTCTTTTCATCCGCCATGGTAGGCCATCAGGTTTTGCGAGGCTGGTCTTGCAAAGGTTCGACTAGTTCAAGCTCTAACTCCTTATATCCCGACCTTGTTGGGGACATGCAAAGAAAAACAGAGAAAAATCAGACCGCTCTGATACCACTGATCCGAATTTTAAACAGGAATGCAAAAATTACAGAGATAACCATAAACACAAAAATGCAGTAGAAATAATACTTCATTTCATTAATGTAAAATACTGAGATATGCTTACAAACAGAAAATGGAAATAAACAGCTAGGGCAATGGTAGCTTATCTTTGAGAAGAGATGTGGTGGCTACATGCCTCTGAACTGTGTTAAAATAAGGCTCGAAGGTCTATTAATTGTTGAGAAACAATGGAAAACCCTTAACATCCCAAAACCTAACCCAGAAGATGAAACGCCAAATTGTGGGCCCCATTTTGGATAAGTTGGTACATCAACTTCCCGAGGTTGTAACTTTGGCACCTGATCTTCGTTTGACACGTGCAATAGCTTGTTATAAATATCTATCTGAGGGCTACAACTTTGGGAAGAGCAACATCGATCCATGGACACATGTTGCTCCCAGATTTCCCAAAAAACGTCTTTTAGGGCCTCAAAACGGCTCCGGAAGTTCAAGACCCGAAAAACTGCTAAAAAAAGTAAATTGTGCTACAATTACGGAAACTGAAAAATTGAAAGAGACAGTTGTGGGGGTCGAAGTGGGATAGGTGGGTTGCCACCAACATCCACCTGGATCACTGTGTGACTTTACCTCTCACACAACACATTAAACTCAAAAGTAACTGCGCAGTCCTGAAGGAGATGATTCCTTCTGCATGGATGAGTTTCCTATGTAGGAAAAATCCTCCAACTGATAGTACACTATCCCTTCCTCTGATCTCAACTGGGTCTTTGACTGAACTGACATGCATTAGTTATTTATGAGGGGATATTCAATTATCTGAAGTGCAGTAGTTACATGCATGCATGCATTAACTAACTGAACTCACAATTAGTTCCACAAACTGGTGGAACTAATCTAACTAGACTTAACTCAATTAACTGAGCTGACTAATTACAACTCAAAGTACAACTCATCCTGATCTCCTTAATTAAGGGATAGCTTCCTCAGTCAATGGAGAAACTGTTGCATGTCTTCACACCGACTTCATGTTTAATTTTCTACAACTAATTAACTCAAGATGAATTAATTAACTATTTTACAAACAACTGCTAAGATCAAATTCGAATTTTAATTCTCAATTTTAGTTCAGGGACTAGGTAAAATTGTAATGTATCCTGAAATGCTATTTATAGTAGTGCTATTTTTAGCACTTCTCTTTTTTAGCATTTCTTGTTGCTATTTGCAATAGTCCCTCTCAATAAGAAAGGGATTATCAGTCACCCCAATCCTGTCTCTGTGGAACTCGAACTTGCATTTTGACAGTGTCTTAGTCAAAATATCTGCATCATGTTCCTCGGTCGAAACATACAACAACAACATGATCCTCTTCACCACACAGTCTCGAAGATGATGATACTAGATATCAATGTGCTTGGACCTATCATGAAATACTAGATTCTCAGGGAGTTTGATACAACTTTGATTATTGCAGTAGATCACAGTTGGATCCATCCTCTGACCAAACAATCCCACTAGAATCTTCCGCATCCAAATGGCCTCACATGCTGCATGACTGGCAGCCATGTATCCGGCCATGTATTCAACCTAAGTTATGTTTAGCAAAATATGGTAACTATAATACATACTGAAATAAAATTACATTGTCATCCATAATAACCAAATTATAGTAAAATTTTGCAATAGATTTTGAGAAAACTACGAAAATTAAATCATGAATATGACTTTAAAAAAGGGCATCTTTTCTTTTCATAGAGATTGATAAACTTACTTATTATGGAGTTGATCAATGACATTATCATATTTTGACAAAACAACTTTAATTTCATCAAGAAAATATGATATTGAAAATATCACATGAATTATATGTATCACTATCTTGGAAAGGCTTTGAAAAAATGTAGATCATCATACATTGTCTAAAAACAATTATGGTATCTACATTGAAAATAAAAATAAAAATAGGAGAATCATGTTATATTCCTAAAACTAAGTTCATATATATAAAGCTAGTTTAAAATAAAACAACATTGAATAATCTCTAACTAAAAGACTAAAAAATATAAATTCAAAAATTCTCACCTCATTGCATAAACTTACCTTACTTATGAGAGAATTGGAAAGGAATTTGTAAACTCAATAATACTAAAATTTAAATTTAATCATATTTGACTATTTCAATGTTTATTAAAAAACAATTAATTTCAAATTATCAAAATTCTCCACTTATATTTTATCTCCTATTTTTTTTAATATATTAAACTAGCAAAAGATAATTCTTCTTGGAGAGCCTCTCAAACTCGTTCTAAGTCAAGTCATCTTCCCAAATTCTTTTAACATTCTTCACATCCTCCCACTAGATATATGCTTTCCCTTTAAGATAGAAAGTGGCTATCTTTGCTTTCATGTTCTCTAAATAATCGCGCAATTTGAATAAATTCCTCATATCAAGAAACCAAGCCTCTGCATCCTGTGATTTATTCATCTCTCCATCGAACGTAGGTGGCTTTTCTTTATTAAAATCATCCAACAAATATCCCTTATCACTCCTCCTATAAGGATGATAGCGATGACAATCATAATGCCTATCAGAACTATAACTAGAATAGTACTTGTGTCTATCACCCCTCCTATCCAGAGTATCCAATGACATGTCATCTCTGATCGTGTCCTCTCCATCCAACCTGTACTCACCATGAGACCTGCTGCCATATACCCCATTAGTTTTTTCCACTTTCTCATGGCTGAACTGAAATGGCCCCTATCACTGCAATTCTAACAGGCTTTGAAGTATCACTACATTCACCTCTACTTGTTTCTCTTATGCCTGCATGATTATGTCATTGTCTTCCTTGCAACTCCTTATTTCTTACTTTAAGCTTCTCAGTGTCTTTGCAAAATCAGAAGAGTGCCCAACACCACCTTCCTCATTTGATCCATAGGGAGAGTCTCGAGAACTGTAGTCTATCATCTTTCTAGTCATCTTTAATATTCTTCATGCAAGGTATGTCATGTCATCTAAACCAAATCACAATAAACCAACATACCTTGGCATAATTTGGGGAGGATACCTTATATGCAAGATCAACAAATCAACATGATACATGTATAACATAATCATGACAACATATAGAAATATAACACATAAGCATGTAACCATATATCCATCATTCTAAATAGAGTCCATTCATCAATGCATGACCATATCAACTACACATACCATGACCTCATTTATGAATACAACAACCATACCAATGTATACTGACAATACACAAGCATAAACAACATGTAACGAATGATACACTCATGACAAAACACTTCACAATAACAACATCCTCTTTCACATGGCGACATAACTACAATAATGACCACTACCATGCATATGAAGCAAGCATATAGACCACAAGGATTATTAACACACGTAAAACAAAGATGAATGCATGACCAACACATAACCCATCCAATCTGAGGGGTGAACCATGCTCTCATACCACTCTGTAATGCCATCCTCCCACATCTACCAAAGTAATCGGCCATTTGGGCTAAACATCTGATGAGAAGTTACCATTATATGACTCAATCTCCTAAGTGACCTTCAGGAAGTAGAATCGACATAAACACACCATACCAGACCTTCTGCACCTACTATAGGTCTCCCAGAGTGCATCCCATTCATTCCCCTCACCAACCCATGGGTCACATTGAACTTTTAGACCACTAAACCCCTCGAAACTCCCTTGATATCGACAAGGGTGCATCTGAGGACCTTTGGACACATGCACAACATGGGTATGCCAATGTCCATGGACTTTTCTGCTCATACCTGTGCCTGCAACTCTGGGAATTGAGGCACTTTTTAAGCCCACAATCTAGGTCACTGCCCAGAAACCCCTGTAGTTTTCAGAATCCATAAATTTCATTATGATAAGACTTATGAATCAAAAACTGACTCCAAGACTAGGCCTAACCATCCCCAACTGGGACTGACATTTTGCCAAACACTTGGCATCAATGAAATCTACAAGAAATGAATACAAGATAGAGCATAAATGACTGAAAACTCATATGGAACTTGACAATAAGGATCACCACCCACTTCCCTTAACTGTTTTGACATCAATTAGGTCATGCATCCATTATCCTTTTAGTTACAAGTAAATACATGAAATAACCATGAAAATAACTAGTCGCATAACCATGCTTATAAAAAACATTAAACCATGAAAATAACAATGAGATAAAAAACATTAAAGCCACATATTAACAAGTACAAAAGCAAGAGAACATAGCTTTTATTAAACATAGGCGAAGCTAACCAGGTTCAGGACTTCCACATACCACCCGACCGTAGACATGGTTGAACCAAATATTTCTTTCAACTAGTCACCCCCATGCCATATTCCAAGCATGAATGTGGGATCTCATGGATAAACCAATCCAAAAACAACCAAGGGAATCCAGAGGTTAAACCACCTCCACCCTCACCAAACCGTGATCTCACCAAAACCAGCATCGAGATCACAAAACCAAATCGAGCTTGGAATGCCTCCAGACTCCATCACTATCCTTGATTAATTTTCCATCTCCTTTTCTCTCAGGCTTTACCACAATCCACACCAGATTACTAGGCCCTAAACTGACACACCAGTCTCTAAGGCTTTACAGCAATCCACACCAAATCACTGGGCCCTAAACAAAAACTCCACCCTCAGGCTTTACCATGTATCCCGCCAAAACTAGTCAAGGGATTCCTAGTCCTTTGGGGATTTTCCTGAGACCAACTCTGCCATGGATTATGAAACCATCTGTCAATTCCAAAGCTCAAAACCGAGAAAATAATCTGATCATACCATGGCTATCCGTAAAAAGGCAAGGCTAAACTGAAAACCATTGTCATAACTCGACAAAACCATGCCACTAATAGCGTGAGAACCATATACGAACATGCAAAGTCATGCATGTCAAAACCGGCTAGGAAATCAAACATGAAATATCTTACCTGCAAGTATTCCTACTAAAGCTTCTTGATCCTACTCTTCCTTGCTTGATCATTTCTTACCTTCCTTTCCTTTGCTTGCTTTTTCCTTCCTTTCTCCAAAGCTAGAGTGCTCCAAGGAAAATCTAAGTGTATAAGAGTGAGAGAGAGAGAGAATAATGAGGTGCTCCAAAATTGAACTAAAAAAAGGTACCAACTAATCCTCATAAACCTTTTTATCAATGAGGCCTTTATTTTCTTCACTTTCTATTATTTTCCTTCAATTTCCTCCTCACATGAAACTTGTGACCTTTCACCTCCATTTTCTCCTATTTTCCTTTATTTTCATAAATAAATGTGTCAAAAATATTTTTTTTCCTTTTTAATGCCTTAGCCATTGTCTTTTCCAATTTCCCTTAGCCATAAACACATCTAGTCATGCCCACTAGGATATCTTTGCCCAATATTAAGTTTGGAATAAGTGTCTCTAAACCTTGGTCTTATTTTTACTTTATTAAATTTTATTACATGAATTTTTAACTAGGGGTTGTTACACTATGAGAGGAATATCTATTTCAACACCAGTGGATTTTATGTCATTCATAATGGATCTTACTTCTTATGCTAAGGCAAAATGGTCATCATTTTTCAATTCAATATTGAACAACTTAATCATCAATTAAACAAATTCAAGTTAAGAGTGTGAGTCATACAATTCCTTCAACATCTTTAAGGCTTCAAAGACATTTAAAAATCATGAAATATGTCGACTCACGTCTTCATTTACTAACACTGCAATCAAGGCATAGGCCTTGCTATTCTTGTTTTCCCAAATGGAAAGCTCCTTATCTGAAGTAGGATTTTTTGGTGCATGGTCTCATTCTCCTTCACAAACTCCTTTCCACAACTCATTAAAAATCAAAGTGTTCTTTATCTTCCTGGACCACTCATGATAGTTCTCTTTGCCAAACAGAACTACTCCCACAATGGAGATGAGTGAATGCATCATCAAAAATGACTGTGTGTTTTTGATTTTCAAAATAATGTAACCATTATCTTCTTGGGCAAAAGATTGATTTAATTATGTAGATGGTAAAACTCCACTTTTCACTCTACCAAGTCAATATTTTATTTTTTCATGCGTAATATACCACCACTCCTAACATAATATACCACTCAACTTAGGCAATATAATAAATCAATGTGCACTTCATGTCATTCATAATGTATTATATAACATATGTAACCTTTAAATTTTTTTATTCAAACCATGGCATTGAATTAAGTGCCACACTACCACTCATGTATGCACTTTCCATATCATATATATGTCATACATATCCTTTTAAAAAGACGACTATTGAAACCATATCATACCTCCATGGAAACATATTTGACCCAACACAATGTTAAAAAAAGGAATTCAAATCACATTGTAGCACAAGGGATATATGTACCCAAAAATAAAGTGCACCTCATGGCCTTCACTGCACACTTGAGTAAAAAAAAAAATGCTTCAACACACAGGTATCTATATTCCATGCACAAAGTTAGCAATGCACAAGGGAAATGCCAAATGTAGTTACCATACCCAACACCATTGCTCAGTCATTTAAGCACATGTATCCATAGAATATCATTTGCAAACACATGGAGTATACAAAACCATGCATACACAGGTTCAAAGTATATTTGGCATCATCGCACGACCTCCACCAAAAAATACATACCATTTTCAATGAAGAACCACCATGGTCACAATTAGCACAAACTTAATGCCCAATTTAAATGGTTAAATGCACAGACAACTTCCAAATGCATCACGACAAACATACTATCGACCTTTACATCCCAGCAAAGGTTTGTTCAACACATAAAGCCATCAAGCAAGGATGCAGAGTCACACATCCTTCAAAAGCATATACACACTCACTAAATGCAGACAAATAAACAGTTAAGGAGCCCATAGTCTTCACAACGCTCACCAAGGGAAAAAAACATGTCATTAATGGATGGACAGAGGATACAAAGAATAAGACAAAGAATTTGCAGGAGTTATGATGTAGAAAATTAAATTACGAGCTGACTTTGACACCATGTCAGGTCAGGAGTAACTTTGAATGAAATTGTTGCTTTTGCTTTAAGATAGAAAATGAATATATACAAGGAGAGGGAGACTATTGGGTTTCATCTCCCAATCTCTCTTCTTCCTCCAACTTCTCTTATTTAGTTATTTACAACATTTACATAGGATTCCTAATCCCAAAGATTTGGCGTTCAACACACAATCACAATGAAACAACATTATGAGGGTATGCAATGTTCAATTCTGCCATAGTCCCAACTAAAAGGGAGGAGGGTTCTAAAAAAAATTGAAAAAAGACAAATTGTTGCCATGAATTACTAAGAAATTCTTTCTCATAGTAATAGTTACTTGGGAGAGGCGGAATAGGAGGTCATTTTTCTTGTTATTACCGCCGCAAGTCCAAATACTTTGGCATCCACTCTCTTGCCCAATTGTTAGGCAAAGAAGGTGTCCAAATTGGTTTCACCCGAATCCCCTAGTACACTCTAGTGTGAAGTTTGGAAACAACCTCCATCAAAGAGCTCCTATAGCTAATTCCATATTCTATCTCCCTTGTCACAATTGTCTAGAGGCCAACTTTTAGTCGGTTATAAAAATGCTCTCTACTCTTGACATGACTTCGTGCCTTGTACAATTGGAATGTTTGTCCCTTTATTTAGCTGCATTCTTCGAACAACGTCCTCCATCATGATGGAAACCCTACTAAACATAAATTCCCACTCCATCACATGGATCTGGCCACCGTTCTCCACATTTTGGCTATCCCGCAATTGGGGAATTATTCTTAGAATTGATTTCGATAGCATGCTTAAGCCAATACCTAGTACTATGTTAAAAGTCATACTACCCTTTTCCATTAAATTCCAAATGTTGGACTCCTTCTCCAACCTGTTCCCACATGTGATCTCTTCCATCATATGCACTCTTAAATGACGTAATTGGTACAAGACTAGAAGATATCATCTATAACTAGGATCTACCATCTGCATGAGGTGTGTTTCCATGTCCTCTTGTCTATTGGTCAGATGGGGAAGTGGCAGCCGTTCCCCACCCCCACTCTACTCTACTCACCCCATCTGGGGGAAAATTTGATAGAGAACCTTTAAAATTATATATAACAATTTAAATTACAACATCATTAACCATTAATTACATAATTTGCAATTAAGTATTGCTAAACCTTTTAACTAAAAACTAAATCATACAACTAAGTTCTTAAAACAATTTCAGATATTCTATAAGAATAAAATATACCATTATTACTTAACGATGTAATTTTAAATTTATTACATTTTTTTCTATATTTTTACAACTTTTATTAATTATTAGAAATATAATTTTAAATTTATTCACTTTTATAATGATGTAATTATTTGATGTTTTGATCTTTTATAGCAATATAAGAAATTTTAAGAAATTATTACATTAATATTTAGAATTAGATTGAAAATGTATCTCACACACACACATAAATAATATTTTGCAATAGATCTTAGTAAAATAATCATAAAAATAAAAACTAGTAGTTTTTAAAAAGTGATAAATTTACCTATTTAATTTAATCATTCACACAATTATATTTAGATAAAACAACTTTACTTTCATATGCATTAAAAGATTATGATTTTGAAAAGTTCACAACAATTAATAAATGTCACAACAATTAAATACATCAGTATCTTAGTGAGGATCATCATTCTTGTGAGTAATTATATCATCTCCATTAAAAACTGGGAGATGATTGGACAATCATGTTAAATTATTAAAACCAAACTTAATAAAGAGAAACATTGAGTAACCAAAAGACTAAATAAATCCCCATCACATTGCATAAACTTTTATAAATAAATCCCCATCACATTGCATAAACTTTTATATATATATATATATATATATATATATATATATATATATATATATATATATATATAATATTTGTTGGAAAATGTAATGATTTTCATAAATTTGTATATTCCAAATATCTTGCTTTAAATCAAATCTATTTATTTAATCATAGAATTAGAATTTAACTTAATAAATATCATATGGAGACACCACTTTTAATTTATAAAGTAATTATTAGATTAAATAGTTTGAATATTAGATCATATATTTCCATGCTATATTTAAGATTTTTTAGTAGTTTATTTTTAAATTTGTCATCCTGTAAACCTTAGTTTTTAGTATAAACATGGTTTCCACGAAATTTCCCTCAAAAGGACAAATAGTGACAAATAGTGTGATGGTTCACCATCCTTATTAAAATCATATAAATATTGTTATTAAATTATTTATAATATTCCCATATATAGATCATAGAAATATTGTTGTTAAATTATTTATAATATTCTCATATATATTATAAAGAATCTATTTAAAATACAATTATATAATATAACACTAATATATGGTATATTTTATTTTTTATTTTAACATTCCTAGCCAACCAAAAAATCAAATTAATGTATAATCAGCAATTTAATTGATAAAACTTTATATATATATATATATATAAAATAAATATTTATTAAGAATAATTTAAATAATAAGATTAAACTTGATGAAACTAATATAATCTTCCCAAAATAATTTATTCTTTATTAATTTTACTCGAGCTTTTCAATTTTATGTTTCCATGACAATTTAAAAATTCATAATTTAGATTTTCGAAATTTTCTATTTGCTTTTTAAATAATCTTTAACCTACCCAATACACTGTGACCATGTAGACAAGTCAAATTTACAATAATAGCGCAAATGATATACACATTTTTATGAAAAAAGATATAAAGACATATTACATGCACCTTTTGTATGTATCACTACATAATACCATTCACTACAGAATCCTCCGTTTCCCATGGTGTGCCAGTAAGTGTTTACGCGCCTAATTGTGTCACAACTAATCAAGCAATCCTATAATCAGCGGATATAAAGCAATACAATGCAATCCTATAATCAACGGATATAATGCAACGCAACGGAGGCATGGCCTAATTTTCATCTCGCCTCCAGAATGTCTGAAGAAGGAACAGCAGCTGCAGAATAGACATCTCGAAGAAGAAGGTGTTGCTGCACTGCTCGTGTTCTGTCAGGGTCCCGTGTTCCCACACCATCCAGATCTACGAAAGCAGGGTTTGTTGGCGATGGAAGATTTTCACGGTCGCTTGTCAGCATCGAAACCACCTGGGTCATTGATGGCCGCAATATTGGAGCTGCTTGGATGCAGAGCAGACCAATTTTAATAACTCTAATCCCTTCCTCGCACGAATAAGTGCCCTCCAATGTGGATTCCATAATTTCTAAAGCTCGTTCTGCTTGATACAGTCTCCATGTCTGGTTGCCCAATACAACAACACAACGCAAGACCTTTGTTAGCAAGGCATCGCAACGCTATATATGGAGATTTTAGAAAATTTGCACTTGAAAGATATGATGAAATCCATATGAGACATACTGATTCGATAAGAAACTCTGTGCCTTGAGCCAAACTGTGATTCTTTCTTCCGCTCACAATCTCAAGTAGAAGAACTCCAAAGCTGAATACATCTGCTTTCTCTGTCAGCTGCCCGCGTAAGGCGTACTCAGGCGCCATGTAGCCTCTGCATAATGTCATTTACAATGAACTCTAAACCATGTTAAAAAGATTGAACAAACAATTAAATCAACGAGCGCTTCAAAAGATTGAACTGGAGAGATAATTCTTACAAAGTTCCTGCAACTCTAGTGCTAACGTGGCTCTGATCTTCTGCAAAGAGTTTGGCCCAAGCCAAAGTCTGTTATTTTGGGTCTGTGTTTATTATCCAGTAAAATATTGCTTGCTTTAATATCTCTGTGGATGATCCGAATTTGAGATTCCTCGTGAAGATATGCCAGACCACGCGCAGTTCCAACTATGATTTCATATCGCTCTCTCCATCTAAGTGAATGACTTTTTGTTCTATCTGCAACCAATGCATATCGGGAAATAAAAACATTAAGAATTTACACACACAAAGTGGAACAAATCAAAGATCCATGCGGCCATTAAGCAGTTAAAGAGGTAGAAGCAACCGAATATAATTCTGTCGAGACTACTGTTCTCGAAGTATTCGTAAACCAGGAGCCTTTCTGAGGTTTTAACACAGCAACCAACCAATTTCACTAGATTTCTGTGTTGAACAAGACTGATGACATTTGCTTCGTTCAAGAATTCAGCGTCTCCTTGCCTTGATCCGCTTTTCAGCCGTTTAACTGCAACCTCTTGGCCGTCAGGTAGAATGCCCTGTACATCAATCAGGTTTAAATTCTTTATATTCTCCATTATGACTTGGAGCTTTTAATTACTTGAGTTGTTGTTCCGGGATATAAATCACTAATTCAATTGAAAGCAATGATGTAACAGTACTCACTTTAAAGACGGACCCGAAACCTCCCTCGCCAAGTTTGTTCTCTGCACTAAAATTGGAAGTAGCGTCTCTCAGAATATGGTACTTAAAAATGAGTTCCGGATTCAGCTCAGCAAGCGATAAGCTGATTTCTCTTTCCTCACCTGCCAAAACAATTACATGACGTGTATTTATGTTGAGGTTAATCAATAGGTAAGCAGTTCATAAGATACCTGCTAATAAGGGGCACAATTTCGGGATCTCTGGTTAAAGTAAGACGGGTTTTCTTTTTGAAAAAATAAAATTCGGGACCTCTGGTTATGGGAATCCGTTTCCAACCTTTCCGTCGAATCCACATGAAAAGGCCTATGGATGCAATTAATCCAGCCGTAGCGCCTACTACGCCTAGAGCTATCGGAAGCACCTTAGATCTTTTCCCTCCTACAAATTTGCATAGAAAACCTCCTTAAATTAGCTATGTTTATTTCACTGAATGAATTAATCTGTTTAAAACCAGTATGTCCCTAATGATAATCGTTGTAAGCTATGGTGAAAGAAGTAGTGCACCAAAATGAAATATTTTAGTAAATTGGGAAATCTTTTATTTTACTAAATGAACAAAACCACAATTCCCCTTCTGATCATAACATACCGGATCTCGGAGGACCCTCGCCTGGCGTCGGCGCCGGCGGCGAAATGATGAAAGTATTGAAAAAGTTGTAAATCTCGTAACGCATACCGCAGTGACGACTTCTGTAGCGTGCTCCATTAGCTCCAGTTGCGCATGCCGTGTGATTGATATTATTCAATCTACCGGCACCGGATATCTTTGACCGACCTACAGATAAGCAGGAGCGGCAATTTGCTGGGGACAGATCTCTCCAACACTGGGCTAAGACATAGATTTCCCTCGAATCCGAATAAACGGTGTCAACTTTAACTGTAGCGAAAAGTTGAGGACTCTGCACAACTTTTTCGATGGTATTTGAGAGCACTTGCTCAGTAATATTTCCAAACTGCGCTGGAGCATAGCTTTTCTGGAGGTTGCAAACAACATTCGTAGCCTCGCTCTCATTATAATCATTGTAAAAGCTATGATTGTCGTAACGTAAGAAGCACTCGTTTAGCCAAACGAATCCAGAGGTGTTGCTTGGACATATCTCAACAACCAATGCTGCCGCCTCCGTTTCGCACTGTTTGCAGTCCGCGGAATCTATATCCCCCCTGCATTGGGCAAGCCCATAAACAGTATTATCGCTGTTTTGCCCCTCAACACTAGTGTTGAATCCGCTCGTTGAAAGCTTCTCAACCATTGATTTAAAAACCTGGTATAGATTATCCTCGAAATCGCTAGCGTAACTATATTGGTCGGTCGAGCAATCACCCCAATAGGAATAACTAAAATCGCCAACCGCTAAGAGGTGCAGACGCGTCCACACACTGACCATAAGCAACACACAGCTGATCAATGTTTTCGCATTCATCGCCATTGCAGAGCGGGGCAGGAGCTACACGCCCTTCTCGTTCCCCTGTTCGTTTTTTTGTAGATTTGATGACGGAAGGTGCTCCTCTAATCTGAAGGTATTGTAAAGTGAGAGCAAACTTACAGGGTTATGGATGTCAGATGGTAATGTTTGAGGTTCCAATTCTTATATTATCATGGACGCATGTTTGAGGTTCCAATTCTTATATTATCATGGACGCCGTGTCAAACAAGTTGTTTCATAAATAAATTATTATGGAGGCCTTGTGAAGCAAGTTCTTTTGTCATTTACGGGTCAAAAAATAATAATATTGAACGTTAACACCATTGGACTTTAACATCAATTTAATCATTTTCATAGACTGAAATTCCCTAATCCCGTTCACCTGACGAGGCCGTCCCTATTGGATTTAAGAGATTGGTTGGAAAAGCGGTGAGGGTCGTCGCTATTAGTTTTGCAAGGCGTGGAGGACGGGGAAGACGATTTTAATTACAATAGTATATTGCCTTTCTGCAAGGCGTGGACGACGGGGAATGCAATTTTAATTATGGCAGGAGTCGTTTCTGTTGGCTTTCCAAGGCGTGCACGACGGGAAAGACGATTGGAATTACGACCGGGGTCGTTTCTATTGGATTTCCATAAGCCGTCAGGAATACGAATTCCACCCGGTTTGTACAAGGTTTTCATTGTCCACCAAATACGTAGCACTCCTTTGATTTCTAAATGGAAATAAGTAAAATGTATTGTTTATTTGGCACTGTAAATTCTATGACCTCAGACCTTATAGTAAAATATTATTCTGTATACTTGTTGTGTCATGTATTTTATCTGGAAAAGAAGTCCTTTTCTCTGGCAAACAAGAGAATTTCAACATGTTTTAAGAGCAGACACCCATGATTTAACTTGTAACCTCACAATCAATAATGCAGTATGTTGTATCGGATCCAATTAAACATTTGTATATGGCTAAACTAACTAAATTATTCACAAATTGCATAGTAAGGAATCTCATGAAATCATTTTCCCGATTTCTACAAATAATAGAACTGCTAGAACTGCTAATTAGAAAGAAATACCAAACCAAACTCACAAGAAAGGAAATTTACGAAAATGAAAAATAAATAATAAACAATTTGTTTCGAAAGAGAATGTATATATATAAACGAGTTTCATCTATATATATATATGATATTAATTCATAAATATATATATAAAATAGTTATATATTACAATGATGGAGCTATTATTTCCTTTCAATATCTTTTACTACAACTTTCATCTATAAATTTACTTGCTAAAGATGGCTACACACTATTATTTTAGGTACTATTAACGTATTGAGATTAAGATCATAAGGGGAAAATGGCACTTCTTAAAGTTTGAGTTAGTCTTCCAACAAAAAATAATAAATTGAATATTTCATAATGGACAAACTGATTCTTTTCCATCTAGTGAGCAAAATGTCATAAACAGAAATATTCATTAAGAAATTTCGCTCCTCTTAAAGTATTATAAACATTTCTAAACCTTAACTAGTGCTAGGGTAGTCCTTGCTAGTGTTATTGATGGAACACTCTTGTTCGTAAGAATGCTGGTCACTATCAATAAGCACAACCATTTAGGATATTGATTGGAATATATTCTGGGTTTTACATAGTGTTAATTTAATTATTAGAAGTTTTTTATTTTTTATTTTCTATATAAAATTTGCTTAAAAGTTCAAGACTTTTTTTACGATAAATTTGAATTTCTGTAATTTTTATAATTAATTAATATTTGATTTTTTTATGTGCACTAAATTTTGAATGTGTTATGATATCTAAGTAAAACTATTTAATTATTTGAGGTACTAGGTTTTGTTGTCTTATTATCTCCACTATTTTTTTACATATGAACTGATCTAGAATATGTGCAAGTCTTAGTTAAGGATTCACCAATCTAATACTCATAACATTTAAATAATATTGAATAGCAAATGGGAGAATGAACATAGACATTTGAAAGCCTTAAGTGACTTATCAAATTGATGATAACTTCTTAATTGTTCTATTGGGTGAGGATACAAAGAAATTTAAAAGTACACAACCTCCAACGTCCACAAGCCATGGTATTACATTACAACAACTAAAATTTTATAAATAAATTGGCTAATTATCCCTTATATTAGATTTAATACTCCATTAATGAAGCAATGATGTTAAAGCGAAACTAAGAAATCCATATCTATCACAAAGAAAAAACACAATAGGCTTACCTTCCTACATAAGCTAAATAAAAGCATCAAAAGAACTAAGCAATCCATATCTATCACAAAGAAAAACACAATAGGCTTACCTTCCTACATAAGCTAAATAAAAGCATCAAAGGATTTAAGCCCTCACAACATATAACAAATTTCAACTTTATATCTATTCAAGATTAGCAATATTTAGTTCTAATTGAATATTCCTTTAAAAATTCGAAACAATTAAGAGATATAAGTACCTCTACAATTCCTCCTCCACCTGTGGAAAATTTTTTAGCATAAAATATTAAATTCCCATTATGGAACCAAGATCACCAAGATCACAAATATAATGTGTGCTAATTACAAAGTTCATTTCTAGAATATGGAGAAAAGTTTAAATATTAATAAACTATTAACATATTATAACATTTATTTTATATATAATTTAGGGAAAAGTCCTCTTTTAGTATTTGGAAAAGGATTTTGAAATATCACATTTTTCTAGATCTGTGAAATCCATCCTCCCATGTAGATTTCAATCATAGTCCATCCCATCAATGTTCTTAATAGACTGGTGGAATATAGATTGTAGCTATAGTCCATCCATCCATGTTCCTAATCGACTTGTGAAATATAGATTGTTGCCATAGTTCATCCCATCCATGTTCGTAATAGACTGGTGGACCGATCACCTCTCATTAAGTCCTAGATTGCAATTGTGCTAGCTTCACAGACTTAAACAACAACTGTAAATAATTACATGCATCAACAAATCTTGTTAATTTTGTTGAATTATTCTAAATTCTATAGTGTTCTTTTATGAGCGTTAATATCATTCATATTACAGTTACCTGCAAAACTTTCTTCTCAATTATCATAACTATTGCCCTTGAATCATTTTTAGAAGAATCAAAGGTTGAAATGTATCATAATTATTGCCCTTGAATCATTTTTAGAAGAATCAAAGGTTGAAATGGCTTGTATATGGAAATAATTGAGACCGTTGACTAATAATATTGTTGCCACTATCTGGAGAAGCATTCAGAAAGAAAAATTAATAATACAAGAATTAGCCTTATGGAGAAATCAAAATTAGATTTGGTAATGATAAATATAGTATGAAAACCTACACTAAGTAGCATGGTTTTTGAAATCTTTGGTTGTTGAGCGTTGCATAGATTTTGTAGAAGGTTGTCATTTGTTTTGGTTTGCTAATGAAAGTTATGAATAGCCCTTAAAACAAATAGTTTATTAGTTAGAGAATGTTAGCTATGATACCAAAAGTTGGCATGAATACTGCTAACCACTCAAAATTATGGTAAATTTTATTGGTGAGATGGGTATAGATGGGGTTTATTGTAAACTCTTGATTTAAAATTATTTTTTTTAAATTGTAATAAAAAATATTTTATTTATTTCTAAAGTTAGGTTATGCATAATTCAAAGCTAAATTAATAGAATTCAAATTGTAAATTGATTGTTAGAGTGTCCCTCGCTTGGTAAGGACTAACACATCCATATAAATTAAATGGAAGGGACTAATACATCTATATAAATTAAATGGCTAGTAAACTATGATAAACATCAATCCATAATAAACGTCAAACACCTACTACACATACATCTCTCATGTTCATAGAATAAAAGAAAAATATAAACACTCATTAAATTATATTTTTATTTTATATAATTATTTTTACTAATAAATAATCAAATGAACTAATAAATAAGTTAAATATATATACATTTAAAAAAACATGGAACAAGCTTTTTAACCATATATATTATTAATTTGTAAATAAGTTTTGTAACAATACCAAGGGCTAATATCATGGCTAATTAATACTCCATGCCCAAAAGACCATAAGTCATTTCAAATGAAACTTTTTCATATCACATTTTTTATAATTAATCAGATTAATTAAAATGGAATAAAGGACATAACTACTTTAGAGATAAAAATCAACCTTTGATTTGTGTATACTATTATGAATATTATAAAATATTATGTGGAGGTTAAATCTCCACCATCCACTTAATAATTACTGATAATAAAATTGAAATGATTAAACCTCTTTTCAAAAATAAACATTCATATCGATGTAATTACTTCTCTATCCATGCTATCTAACAACGTCCAATGAAGTAATTACGCTCATAGGCATGTGTATTTTGGGATAGGGTTTCCACAATTTTAATTTAATTATCAATAGTTATTAGGTGGGTGTTAGGAATTTAACCTCCATAGAATATTCTAAAATATCATAGTAGTATACACAAATTAAACGTTGATATTTATCTCCAAAGTAGTTATATCATTTTTCCCTTTTAATTAAATTGATTAATTAAGAAAAATTTCATATGAACAAGTATTATATGAAGTGAGTTTGTAGCAACCCCTGGTTGATTTTCTATATAAATAAAATATAAGACTAAGGTCATGGGACACGTATTCAAAGCTCAATGTTGGGAAAAACATAGTGATATGTATCAGTGGTGATTAATTAATGGTTATTGAAATTGACAAAGGCATTGACAAAGGCAAAGAGACATTAATTGGCATTTATTTATGAATATAAAGGAAAATAGGAGAAAAGGGAGATGAACGGTTACATATTTGCATGAGATGAAAATTAAAGGAAAAATGAAAGAAACTGAAGAAAATAAAGACATCAATGATAAAAAGGCTTCTTTTGTCTATTCAATTTTAGATTTCTCCTTTATTCTCTCATTCTTTCATACTCTTGCACACTCAAAGTATTTTTAGGTATTCTTGGAGCACTTTGGCATACATGGGATTTGGAGAAAGAAGGAAAAGGAAAGCACAATAGCACAAGAGAACAGTTGGATCAACAGCTACAATTGGATTTGCTCTCCATGTAACATGCATGTATGATCTCCTTGCTAGTTAATGGATGCATGACATATGCATGTGATTTTATGGTTGTGTTGTCACTGGCATGGATATTTTCCTAGATTGACAATGGGTTTAGCCTTGCCTTACCAATTCTTGGATTTCCTTGCCATTTCATAATAATCACGATCCGAATAATAAAATTGAGATTAAATTTCTAAAACTTTATTTAATTACACATAAAGGTGAATGTATTAAGTTTAAAACATTGATTAAGCAAAACTTGCAATGTTGCAAGAAATTCAACCTAACAAGCTCTTCCGATATCACCACAAGCCAACCACAAAGCCCCTATTTATTTCCGTCACATCCAAGGAAACTAAAATCAATTACACCTCCTATATCCCAGAGGTTTTCCGTTCTCGTTGTAATAATTTTTTGTCCATTTACACGCCTTTTCTTTCGGTTGAGAATCTAAGGATTTTCTCCAATAATGGCTTCAATCGGGAGAAAAATTACAGGAGTCTCCTCTCTTCTGACTGCAACATTATCACAAACATGACGTTCAATTGTGAAATATTGCAACGATGAACAATCGGTAGGAGTCCTTACAAAATATTCAACAAATTTGGGTTTGTTAATCCATGAGTGGCTTCAGAGTGGGAGCACCACAAACTATTTAATGCCACCACCAACAATGTAAAGAACCATAATATTAATGCATATGCTAATTCCTCCTCAATTCTAGACCTAGGAGATGAGGATAAATTGTTCTCAAGATTCATAATAGAGGAGTTACTTGATTCATTGTTTCATCTTAATTTGATCTCTTGCCAACCCATGGTCATGGCCTCAAGCAAGTATGAGCTTTACAAATTGTCTGTATTTCTGTTTGCTCGTGCTCATTTCTGTGTGGGTGAGAAGAATGGATTGGTTTCCCAGGAGTTGCACAGAATCAGGGATCCCGGCTTGAAAGACATTCTCAATTACACAGTGGATGGCGTGGCACTAGACAATGTTGTCTATGACTCCAATCTTAACTATTTTCTTGGCATCATGTCTTAAATGTATCTGCTTCCTCCCGGAATGGTAAACATTTGTAAATTTTAATCAATTCTCATAATGTAGGTTTTTGATTCATGATTTATAAAAAAATCTTTCAGATAAATCATATAGTAGTTTTGAGGTCAACACATTTTGAACCAATTTATCTGTCTTAATGATGAATCACAGTAAGTGATTTAATGTGATTTATCCTAAAAAAAACTTTGTATATTCTAATCCATTGTTGATCTCTTTTAAAATGTTTGCAAAGGTTGGCTTTGAGTGTTGATTTTCTATAACAGCAGGTGAGCTTTCTGTGCATGAAGATAGCAACCATCTGTCCTCGTAAGGTACTGGAAAGAGTCAATCATTTGTTAAGATTGCAGCACGGCTATCCTGAATTCAATCCATCGTGGAAGGAAGAAACTCTTCCAAATCTAGGCATCGATCAGGAATAAGACTTAAATTTAGCTGAGCAGAGACTGTCTCATGTATTTGGAGGCTGCGAAGTGGCCTCACTTCCCTTACCTTACCTTGCCATGCCTTGCCATTTCCTGGATTTCCTTGACATTTGCTTGTTGTGGGTTTTCCCCACTTGATTTTTTTTATGGGTGCTCATAATTCCTTATGGATGTGGCTTGAAACAAACACCCTCAAGCCCTGGAATAAATTGCGCTAAGTTACTAGTCCTGGAACCTAGGTTGGGAAAACTCTTTGGAGCCCTTGGTGGGTTGAGTTACTAGTCCCTGGAGTCGGGTTGCACAAACCCTCTGGAGCCTTGGAAGGTTGTGGATTGAGTTACTAGTTCCTAGAGCCCTAGCCAGCTTGGGTAGAGATTGATTTGGTTGGTGTTAGTGATGTCGGACTGCGGAGGTGGAATAACTATGGTTGAGGGTTGAGGTGGTTTTGCCTCTGGAAGCCCTAGTTTGGTTTTTCTTTGGTTTATTCTACGAGATTGCACATTCATACTTGGAATATAATGCAGGGTTGATTCGATGAAAGAGAGATTTGGTTCAACCCAATATATGGTTGGGTGGTAGGTGGAAGTCCCTCACTTGGTTGATATTTTCATAAGTTAATATGAGTTATTTCCTTATTGTGATCTATGAGCATTTGCACTGAATATGTTGACTATATTGTGGCTGAGTTGCCATGGTCTCTATGCTGGCAATTTTCTGGTTATATGATGTCTATTATCTATGGATCTTGTAATAAATTTGTTCAATCATTGATTGGTTGATGAATAGATGGAATAATAGTGTTGTTGCAGCTACGTTGAGAGGGCATAGGGCCTTCTCAATGATTCTCTAATAATGTTATTGAATTAAAACAAAGCTTATTTACATATTAAGAATCACCATGAGAGGGAATAGGGCCTTCTCGAAGATTCTCTGGTGATCTTATTGAATTAATACAAAACTTATTTACATATTAAGAATCACCATGGTAAAGTAGAGATAAATCTGCATGGTTAATAATATTGTTACATGTTTTTTAAAAAGTATAAATGTTTAACATATATATTAATTCTTTTTATAATTAATAAAAACAATATTTTAAAATAAATGTTTATTATGGATTGATGCTTATTGATGTTTACCAACCATTTAATTTATATAATTGTGCTACTTAATATTTAATAAAAGAATTTTTAAAATTCTTGATAATTTTTAACCATAATACTATGTAAAAAAGGAGTAAGATAAACATATGGTTATATGAAATATTACTAAATTTAAAATAGTAATCCAAACTTACATGAAAAATTATAATTTATATATGATAAATAAATTTGCTATTTTCATCACTCTAAAATCATTAGGTTTATAAAAAAGTTAAGAATAAGAACTTCTAAAATAATTAGATTTATAAAAAAGTTAAGAATAAGAAATAAAGAATTATTTAACTCAATTTCTATTAAGTTCATATTCCAAAATTCCAACACAACATTACATAAAATGTTTAAAACCTTTATTTATAAAGTTTCGAATTTTAATAAAAAAAAAAAAATGAATAACACAATTTTACTATTTTCCAACTTCAACGTAAAGTTGAACATTCTTAAATCAGAAACAAGTGATCTATGAAAATATATTTATGATTTTCTTGAAAATACAATTCCCGAATCAAGATTTGTTTATTTATAAATAAGAAATTATGAAAGAAAACATAAAATCAAAAAATTTTAAGTTCCATAATCTACTAATATTCATAGTGTGAATTAAATCATGGATGATCTGATTGTTTTTATAAAGTTAATAAATGATGTTAGAGACTAGTTCTCCCTTCACAAAAAAACACCCAATACAATAAAACAATCATCACAAAGTTAGTGTGCAATGTACACCTACATAATCCACCATATGAAGTCTAATAATCAGGCAATTGCATTTTCTGTGCACTAGGTAATTGCATATCATTAAGAGGAAGATATATGGGAAGCTACCAAACCTCCCAATAGAAACCCAAGCCTAAAACTTAATGTCATATCTTCTCCATTGCTCTATTGGAGAGGTAAATAGATCCTAGGAACTTGATAATAGTACCTTACGGAATTTTGGCTATGGCATTTAAGCCATCTAATATAATGAATTGTTTTGTGGTATTGTAATTTATTTTTTGTTCGATTTGAAGGAACATTATAGTATTCATTGCTAGCCTATTGCCATCTATTCGATTTAAATGTAACGAAATGATATGAACCGTACATCCACATATAACATTGAAAGAAAGGAGCGTGAATCTCTTATCTAACCAAGCAATTTTAATGAAATAAAATGTTTGTCAATGGGCAATGCCTTGACACTAATGGAAATAAGTATTCAATAAAGAAACTAAAACAAATATTTGTAAAACTTGACGAATTCTGCAACGTTTTACCTCATTTTTTTCGTGGATTTTCAAGTTATAGGCTCCTGTGCTGAATATAAGCTCCTGCAGGCTGAAGAGCTTCAAAATTCTAGTGTTTTGATAGTGAATTTTTTATTGTATTTATGTTTAATTAAATGAAGTGAATAATGTTAATTTAAATTGGAGGCTTAATTATAATAATTTAAAATTATTTTCAAATTTATTTTAAAGAGGCTTCTATTAGAGAAGGTTAATTTAACTTTTCAAATATTGGGTTTAGATTGTTTTTAGAAGTTTGAAAAGTTCTTAATTCACAAATCAAATCAATAAATATATTATATATATATATATATATATATATATATATGGATTTTTGATTTAGATCATCCACAGTATTGTGTGCCTCTTGTTGTCGACATGTCGAATTCCAACGTGGATCTATCATCAAGGAAAAAATGATAGATTGAAAGAGCTTACCAACCAAAACAAATAAATACTTAATACTTAAAAACAAAAAACAAAAAGCCCCTCATTTTCTAAAACTGAACCTAAACCTAAGTGAGACAAAAAATATTTAATTTATTATTAAAGAAATTTTATAATAAACATTGCTTTACTTTTTATTTCCTAAAGATTTTTATTTAATGTGAAATTTAGAATCTCGACCCAATTAATTTAATAAAACTTTAAATTAATATCCCTTTAATGAGAGACACTAAATAAATTTTTATTTTAATTATTAGTATATTAATATTGATAAAAAAAATCAAAAATTAAAAATTAACTAATTTATAAGAAAATTAATAATAAATGACTAACAATAATTTATTAATTAATATTCTATAAGAAAATTAATAATAAATCACTAACAATAATTTATTAATTAATATTCTATTAGTTTTATGATGAAATATATAAAATTATTATGTTAAAATTAATATTAATATTTACTAAGGAAGAGATTCCTAATGTTGGTAAAAAGAAATTAATTTTTAATTCATTACCATTAAATAATAATGATTATTAATAATTAATAATATCCTTAATAATAGATATCATTTTTGGATTCAACTGCACCGAGTGACCATTCAAGAAGGGATCTTTTCTTGAATGGTTCATGAGGCACAATACTTGCTAAGGTTTTGCAAATTGTGTAGCAAGCTAAGTGGGCTTGATTGTGGGGAAAACTCCACAGTTAACTGCGCTTGAGCTAGAGGCGATCTGGGATGGGTGACCTCTCGGGAAGTCCTCATTACTGGGTGCAAGCCCCGGAAGTGATGATTGACACTATGTGATTCATTTCACTAGTTTCAATCCCACTTTTTCACCCTTGTGAGCATCACCTGATGCAATGAGTGCTAAGTGAGCTATTCAAAAATGATGAGAAATTAGTTAGTTACGACTACCTCTCATGGATACCTCTCATGGAAATAGTCACCTGATGCAATGAGTGCTAAGTGAACTATTCAAAAATGATGAGAAATTAGTCAGTTACAACTACCTCTCATGGATACCTCTCATGGAAATGGTCATACGTGAATGACTTTCTTAACGCACTAATGATATCTAATATAATGCACTCCGTAAAACCCCCTAATACTTAAAATCTTAATAATATTTATTAAGTTAATAAGTTAATAATGATTAAGAATTAAAATAATAATAAAGATTAGGTTTTTTAGTTAATAATGACCAATAATTTAATTTTTAATGATATATGTTTCATGTTATTTTACTTCTTGATATCTGCTCCATGTTATTTTAATTATTAGTATATTAAAAATTTTAAAATGAAATAATTTATTAATTAATACTTAATTCATAATTATTAATTAAATCTACTTTTTAATGTTTGTAATTATTAATTAAATTCACCTATTAATGTTTATAAGAATTTATTTATGAATCGTAAAAAAAAAAAAGAGGTCACGAAAGAGGGCTCATACCTGGAGTATTATACCTTGGATGACGTGGAAGTGCTAATATGCCTAATCACCAGAAGCCAATTTCTATTGATCTCATTCCCACCATCTTTGTTGAGGTTATTTGGACATTTCCTAATCTCAAGTGCCTCGCTGATTTTTCTCTTTTGATAGTGATCTTCTCTCGCGATAATCTTGGTGCTCTCGAGACAAACATGATGCTTGGTTTTTGAGGAGTGCTTTGGAAGTGCTGACATGCGTGATCTCCCATTCTTGATATCTGCTCCATGTTCTTTAAGTCTGGTTTTTAAGGAACGCCATGTCTCTCCAATATAACTTTTCCTGCAAGAAAAATCAATCTTATAAACTACTTTGAGTTGTTGCTGATCGATACTATCCTTGACAAATCTCATCTTTTGCTTGATTGTTCCACAAGTCGTAAACTGAGTGAATATGTCCTTCCTTCTTAGAACCTTGGCGATTTTATCTGTAACCCCTTGAATGAATGGAAGTTAAACTGTTCCGCACTCTTCTTTAGGGTCCCTAGGGAGGACCTTTCCTTCAGCTCTTTTTATAGCCTTTTTAATATCTTTTTCTTTGTATCCTATATCTTTAAAGACAGAGGTTAAGTGCTTAATCTCTTCATCAAGGTGATTGGCATTGAAGATTCTAAGGGCTCTAACAGCAAGAGTGTTAAGGACCCCAAATTTTTGGGTTGGATGATGGTACAAATCAGCATGAAGGTAGCTCTCAGTGTGGGTTTTCTTCCTAAAGGCTTGGTGTCCCAAAGTACTATCCTCCTTTCTGATTATGATGACATATAAGAGTATAATTTTACCTTTTTCCTCAAGTTCCATAGTAAACTTAATTTCTGAAGAGATGGAGTTAAGGTGATTAAAAAACTTCTCAAGCTCTGTCATACCATGGGTCCATTTTAAGTTAGTGTCGTCAACAAATATTTTCCACCATGTTGGTTTCAAGGGATAAGAGTCCAGAGCCTTTTTCTCAAAATAATCCATGTATAAATTGGCGACTATCGGTGAGAGGGGGGAACCCATTGCGACCACAGATATCTGCTCATGGTAATTCCCTTGAGAACTAAAGAAAGTGGAACGCAATCAAACTTCTGCAATTTTTTTGTTTCTAGACTAATAACTTCTTTTATAACATGAACAACCTCATCCAAGGGGATCTTGGTAAATAGGGATACTACGTCAAAACTAACCAAGATGTCATCCTTATGAACCTTCTCAATTTTTGATTAGTTTTATGAAATAATTAGAGTCTTTTATAAAAGAGTCTATGTTTCCAACTAGAGGTTTCAGAATTTTCACAACATATTTAGCTAATTTATAGGTGGGGGATCTAATGGTATTAACTATTGGTCTCAGAGGGATCCCTTCTTCATAAATTTTGAATGAATAATTTAAAGTATTTGGTCAACCTAAGTTATGTTTATCAAAACATGGTAACTATAACACATACCAAAATACAATTACATTGTCATCCATAATAACCAAATTATAGTAAAATTTTGCAATAGATTTTGAGCAAACTATGAAAATAAAATCATGAATATGACTTTAAAAAATGGCATCTTTTCTTTCCATAGAGATTGATAAACTTACTTATTATGGAGTTGATCAATGACATTATCATATTTGGACAAAACTACTTTACTTTCATAAAGAAAATATGATATTGAAAGTATCACAAGAATTATATGTATCACTATGTTGGAAAGGCTTTGAAAAAATTTACATCATCATACATTGTCAAAAACAATTATGTTATCTACATTGAAAATTAAAAAAAAAAAGAAGAAGAGAATAACCATGTTAGATTCCTAAAACTAAGTTCATATATATAAAGCTAGTTTAAAATAAAACAGCATTAAATAATCTCTAACTAAAAGACTCAAAAATATAAATTCAAAAATTCTCACCTCATTGCATAAACTTACCTTACTCATGGGAGAATTGGAAAGGAATTTGTAAACTCAATAATACTAAAATTTAAATTTAACCATATTTGACTATTTGAATGTTTATTAAAAAACAATTAATTTAAAATTATCAAAATTCTCCACTTATTTTTTATCTCCTATTTTTTTTAATATCTTAAACTAGAAATTGCACCACATGTTGCAAAAGAAACGTTGTAAGGAAGTAACATAGGGAAGAGTAACATTGAGGAAAGAAGCCATCATATAATTTGTAGTTTGCGCTTATACAAGATATCAATAAGACTGTAGTAAAGGAATTGGCATATAAAGTGAATGCAATAATCTAGTCCCTCATACAAATTCAGAAATCCTAAAGGCACTCTCTCACATTGGTGTTAAGGTCTTTGTTATGGTTAAAAATGAATACATTGCCAATGTGCTGGCCAGCTAGTGATTTGCAGACAAATGGGTGAGGAATACTATTTTTTACTTCTATCTTGTAATGAGGATCAATATAGTATTGGTGGGAAATGAAATTTTATCAGGCTACAACAACCAGACCTGGTACCATATAATGAATGCTATGCTTAGAATCAGGCAAGCTCTGCTTAGATATTAGTTGCATCATATCAAGGTAGAAACCCCTTTGGCTATGGATGTGGTCAACACTTTATTTCCTCCATCATCTGGTGCTTTTCGGGATGATGTTGCAGAAACTATCGTGAAACCAATGCTTGAGATTCTGAGTTTATTTGCGACCACCATGAACTGATATAGCGATATTTTGATGCCAACCAATCCATGCTATGGAATCTTCATTCCTTTTGAGTGAATGATAGAGGTGCTATAGTGCCTTACATTGTTAGTTGTGGCTGGTATAAATGGGGGACTTGGAATCTTAAAGATACAAAGGTTAAGGATAGGGTGTCAATTATGGGTAGCAGGATAATCACAATTGCCTCTGGGATGGAAATTGTGGGTATCAGGATGACCACATGGT
The DNA here is from genome assembly GCA_031772625.1 of Pinus tabuliformis. Taxonomy (NCBI): domain Eukaryota; kingdom Viridiplantae; phylum Streptophyta; class Pinopsida; order Pinales; family Pinaceae; genus Pinus; species Pinus tabuliformis. Next base: position 1,525,790,234 of record CM062818.1, on the reverse strand, counting down.
TGAGGAAATGAGTAGGGATGCGGGAAATAAGAAATAGGTGTTTCACAAGTTTTTGGAGGAGGATTTGTCGTCCTCCCACATGCATAATAAATATCATCAAAAATGGCTAGAAGGAAGGGTGGGAACCACCCACTATGGCAAAGCTCCTCACATAAATGTTGCCCACATTGTAACTTTTTCCCGCAGGTCATAATATATAAATTTCAATAAGTCCTTGACAATAGATAATTTAGTAAAAAAAACGGATCTTACATATCCTATCGAATTAAAAAATGCAATGCCCTAAAATAACATGAGAGGAAACACAACCAATCTATCACACTATGGAAATCAATAACGAACAAATCTAAAAAATTTCTATATGAAATTTAAGAAACTGAAATCCTCCCCTTTTTGAAAACAACAAAATAAGCATATCTTAAACATAATATATTTTCACAAAATTGATACAATAAAGAATATGAGCATAAACATATAGGTAAATAACATCATGAGTCTCATTGTGATGGTTTTCATATTACCAAACTGGTTCGAAAACATATTTTGCAATCTCAATTTTTTTCAAAAATGTCACGAGGCACAAATACTAGAAGAAGAAATGATGTTCATTAGCTGTCAAAATTCATGTTTCAAATTAGTGTTTCGTAATGTAAACATATTAGAACTTGGCCAGACACTCAAATAATAATGAATGCATATAAATTTTAAATAGTAAAATGCATGGAGTTTAACTTTCAAAACAATTACAGAAGTAGTTATAAGTGATAACTTAACAAGAATTCCCAACTTGAGTAGACATGTTAGTGAATAGATTGAGACAAGTTGTGGAAGAAAAAAACATGAAATAAATCGAGTAACGAAGAGGAGATATTGAAGCACATGAACAATAAATTTCATAGAAGCGTTTGGAGGAAAATTTGTGAAATTAGTCCACTTTACTTAGAGATTGTATAATAACCTAAATTTTTTCCATACACATACCTTTAGTTTCCTACAAAGATTTGCATCACTCTAATGCCTCTCATTAAGGGCATTAACCTTCTAGTATCCATCTTCTATCCAAATAACTGCAACCACAGAAAAGTGAACACAACTTTCTCAATGGTCTCAGTCTGGGTGCATGCTTCAAGTGCATTGTGAGATGCTTGAAATTCATTTTTTTCCATAATTTCTTGTATTACACAAGTTCACATCCATCAAATATTCAACCCTCCTATACAATTACCAAAATGCCCACATCTTTAACACAAAGTTTCACTAACTTACATCATAGCCTGCAACACTCTAAGGGTGTTCAAAGGTATATAACATACCAGAAAAACCTTGATTTACCTAAGGGAAACATCTTTCATTGCATTTGTGCTTATTACAGTTTTTCTTTTTCCCACATATATTTTCACATCTAGATTTTGCACTCTCGTTTTCCTTTGTGGTTATCCAACAATGAACTATCCGAGATGATGACCCACATCAAGATATTTAATTAACAAAATAGAACAAGCAGCGGATTCCCCATGGTGGAAATTATTTTTACACAAATATTTTTCACAAGGAAGATAATTTTCAAATATTTTTCAGCAGGTTGGCACAGGATCCATTCAACTCTTCATCTGGTTATTCGAAATATTCGATGGACCTAAGAACCAACAAGAGACAAGAAGCAATAAAAACTCAATAAAAGTAAATACCACGATTAAGATGGAAAAAAGGAATATCACTGGCATATGGAACCTTACAAATCCAGGTGTTGTGAGCCATAATGTGTGTAATGTGCAATGACTTTTATCTTTGACATTTCCTTACCCTCTATCATCACATTCCTTACCTAGTGCAGTGAAATGTTGTGCTTGACAAACTTAGTAACGATTAGAATGGTAGTAATAAAGCATGTATGATATTGATGGTTAAAATGGTCATGGAAAAAAGTTATCCTTCAATCTCACGTATACCAATCCTTTTCAACAACATTTGAAGTTTCAAATGATGCACGTGAAAATGTTTTCAACAATTGGAATAGGTATTTCCAAGAAAGTAAACAAAAAAAATACTCAGTAACAATGTATGGTTCTCTTCATAACATCTACTGCCCTAAAATTTTCATAATTCTTGGTATTAATACTCATGAAACTAGATATAGAATTGATAAATAGAGAAATCCAAAAATATATTTTTCCACTAGCATATATTGTTCTATCGATATTTTTCATCTAGAAATTCAGGATTCCAGGCCCTTATAGTTAGCTGCCAATTTGACTCGTTGTATCAAAATTGTGTGTCATTTTAGGGAGTATATCTTGTTATGTAATTATGGCGTCAACATTTTACAACAAAAAACCCTTATGATTCTCAAATCAATGTTCTTGAAGCCTTTCACACTATGATCTCTTGAATCATACTCATTGTAATTTGACTACTGGAAAAGAGAAAATTGGGTTTGCTCTAGTGGCTCCACATCTATTTTTCCTCATGGAGATTGATAGTTAGACACCCACAAAGTTGGAAAATGGCCCTACTACTATAAGGGTATGCCCATTCATTAAACTGGATGCCTTCAATTCAACATGTGGAACTGGACCATGATCAAGGTTAGGTTTCATTTTATAAATATCCAATCAAATTCCTTGAAATCTTCTTCAATCAAAATTTTCCACAAAGAATTCCATTATTTTAATGAAAGAAAAAAAAAGCATTCTCTTACCTCCCAATGTTTCCAATGTGGTAGCATAGAGAAGAGTAGCATTGATTAAAGAAGATGTCATATAATTCATAGTTTGGACTTATACGGGATATCAATAAGACTACAATAAAGGAATTGGTATATAGAGTGAATGCAATAATCTTATCCCTGATACTAATCCAGAAATCCTAAAGGCCCTCTCTCACATTGATATTATGGTCTCTATCATGGTTAAGAATGAAGAAATTGCTAATGTGTTGGCCAGCAAGTGATTTGCAGAAAAATGGATGAGGAATAATGTCGTTTACTTCTATCTTGCAATAAGGATCAATATAGTACTGGTGGGAAATGAAATTTCATCAAAGTACAACTACCAGAACTAATACTAGCTAGTACCCGCTATGTTAAGAATCAGGCGACAAGAGACAAGAACTAAAGAATAGCTGGTATTAGCTAGTACTTGCCCTTCAGTCACTATTCTAAAGAACTAAAGAATAGCTGGTATTAGCTGGTATTAGCTAGTACCCGCTATGTTAAGAATCAGGCGACAAGAGACAAGAACTAAAGAATAGCTGGTATTAGCTAGTACCTGCCCTTGAGTACTAGCTAATACCCGCTATGTTAAGAATAGCTGGTATTAGCTAGTACTCGCCCTTGAGTCACTCCGTTGGTGCGGCAATATTTGCGCGGAGTCCATCTAGTAGGTATCGTGCAACTTGGAGGTTCGCAACACACAGTCACGCATGTCTTTGAACCTTCGTGAGCAGGGTCACATTCTTGTCTAACCACATAAAGTCCCTGCGTTTGTGCAAGCTTTCCTTCGATGTCGGCAGTCATGAGGAAGGCCTCATCAATCCAAGGCTGGACGTGTGCTTTAAGTACTGCCCCTTTTTGGTGCGCGACATCCACTTGTTCCTTCAATGCCTTCACCTGTTGTAGCTTCGCTAGCTGCTGGGTCAGGACCACTACGTCGTTCTGCACACACTGTCATATTGCATTTGAAGCTCTTATGCCTTTGTTTCCAGGCGCTGTATGGTGGGTTCCTCCTGTAAGGAAGTGAGGATCGCGAAGGATTCTTCCAACATAGTCGTACAGGTCTGCACTACCTGTCCTATTTCCTCCAGCCCCTTTTGGATAGTTCCAGCATGCTGTTCCCTAACTTCTGGGGGCGTGGATGATTGCACCTTTAATCGCAGTTCAACAATATGAAGGTTGAGGTCCAACTATATCCTTGTTGCTTCCTCCTTTGCCTCACGGAATCCGCTCGCAAATTTGTGAATTCACACTCTTATTGGTAGGTCTGTCACAATTTCTAGCTCTGGGGTGTGGCAACATGCTTCCTCTACTATCTGCTCCAGTTGCTGATTCTGTGCCAGTGCTTCATCACATTGTAGGCTAAGCTGCTCGATGTTGATTCGCTATTCACTAAGCATTTGCACTACGCGTCCTTCCCTAGCGCAGAATTCTATTGTCGCTCCGTCCTGCAGCTGGTATAATATACCCCGTGGAAGGGCAACCAAGTTTAGTTCAAGTCCCTTGATCCAGCCCCCCGCGGATCTTTCCTCCATCTTGTCCACTATTACTGCTCCTTTTGGCAGCACGACAGTGTTAGCCATTTTGGCCCACAACAATTGCTCTGTTGCCGATGTACCTACGGCACCGTAAGCGACTACGTTCCCTCTTGTGGGGGCCACACCTAAAGTTCCTGCAGCTGCGTCCTAAGGGTCCCCAACACATTCTGCTGCTCCACCATTGCTTCCTGGAGCTCTTCCATACTGACCTCGCGAACTATGTCGCTGATGTCGTGTAGTTCACCCTTGGTCAATGTAATGGGTTCACCATCGAGTTTGGAAGCCTTGGTCTTCATCCATGGGCCTGTTCGTTCTGTACCGCACGGTAGTTTCAGTTGTGTAGATGTCATGCTTGGGTTCACGCCTTCCACCGTGTCCTCTATCCCCTGTCCCGTGGTCAGGTCTGGGCCTTCTTCCTCCTGCATTGTAGTGGCCCCTGTGGCCAGTGTTGCTGCTTCTTTTTCAGTGGCCTTGGTCTGCTTTGCGATGGCCTTCACTACCTCGTGGAAAGCCCTTACCTCCTCAGCCAACTGCTCCTTGCGTTTCTGCTATGCGAGCATCTTGGTGGCATCCTTCTATTTTTCTATTTTTGTCTTATTGCGCACCGCCATATCCGGGGCACGCCACTCGGGTGGCCATGAGTCAAGCATAGCAAAAATAGCATCATGAATCACGATGAAAGGGAGTTTGGTCCAGTTTTACTCCAGATCCTTACGCACCTTGATATACACATTGTGCATATCTGCCTTAAAGTCTGTAAAGCTCTGCAGACTGTCGTACATTGTGGGGGATAGGTGCAGCCTTTTGTTGATCCACATCCGGACACTCGCATCCATGAGCACCCAGAAAATCTTGGTCTCGTGGATCCTCATGGCATCCTTCGTCGCTCAGAGTGACACGTATTTTGCCACCTCTGGCAAGTCCTATTTAAGAGGAGGAAACTGACTGTCCTCAGGAAATTCCCCGGTTACCAATAAGATAGACAAGAGCAACCATGTGTAGTGGAAGGTCTTGCCCTGCTCCTAAGCTTCTTTGCAGTTGGTTAGGAATTCTTCGCAAAGGAATTTGGCCTAGTTGAATTAGACCCCCTCTATGCATTGTTCGGCCAGTGCGACGATCGTCGCTGGTACCTCGTTGCCATGACATTTTCTCATCACCTTCCCTACCAGTAGTTGGGTGGCTATGCGCACCCCTTTGTTTTGAATGCTACTAATTACATAGCCTCTCTATTTCTTTTCCAACTTGTATTTCTTATTCATGGCCTCTACGAGTGCCAAATCTCTGCTTTTGCCAGCGATTTCCGTCAGGTCTCTTCCCATACAGGGAAGTCGAGAAATATTGTGAATAACCTCCGCCGTGATGGGAATCAGCTCCTCCAGCCATAAGTACCCATCGTGCAACAGGAAAAGAAGTTGCCTGATGACAAAGATCGTGATCGGTGCCCGATGAAAGTGTGGAATCCACAGTAGGTGGAGTAGCTCGGCCTTCTCCACACCGCGCAGCCATTTCTGCAGCTCTAGCGCTATAACTGACCCATCCTTGCTTTGTTTCATGAGGTTGCTAGTCTCCATATGTGGGAAACTTTTGTTGTCCGCGAGGTCCCAATCTTCAAATTTCATTGTGGGCACATGGCCTAGAGCCAAACCTTCAAACAGAATTCCCTTTTGGAGGAGCGGGATTTGGAGTGAACTCTTAACAGTATCCAAATCCTTGGGTACTTTTGCTTTCCCTTTCCGCAGAGGGACATACTTGGGAAGTTTTGCTACAGCGCACACTGTCTGAGTGTCTTCTTCCATTTCTTCATCCACCTCTATCTCTTCTACAAAAGCCTGGAGATCCTCTTCATCATCATCTATCTCAAGATTAACAGTCTTGCCCTTGTCTTCCATAGAAAGTTTACCAAACCGTGGATTTCACGGGGACATGCGGACGAGTCATGCTGCTTGTGGATCCGTTTTGGGCCTCGACGTTGGGGGCGATTTTGAAATTTCTAGTGCATCCCCCGCCTGCAGCATAGGGCTCTGCACGGCTTCATTGGGTGTCGACATCATTCTATTTAGGAGGTCCCAAGTTTCCTTCAACAATGTATCAAACACTGAACTTTATTTCAAAGCCTGAAAACTCGTAAGTGATCCAGATTTAAACAGGAACACAACAAACTACAGAGATAACCATATAAACAAAGATGCAGTGGAAATAATACTTCATTTCATTAATGTAAAATACTGAAATATACTTACAAACGGAAATGGAAATGAAGCAGCTAGGGTGATGGTAGCTTATCTCTTAGAAGATATGTGGTGGCTACATACCTTTGAAATTTGTTACAATGAGGCTCGAATGCCTATTTATTGTTGAGAAACAATGGAAAACCATTAACATCCCAAAACCTAACCCTAGAAGATGAAACGCCAAATTGTGGGCTCCGTTTGAGTAAATTGGTACATCAATTTCCCGGGGTCATAACTTTGGCATACGATCTTCGTTTGATGCATACAATAGCTCGTTAGAAAGATCTATCCGAGAACTACCACTTTGAGAAGGGAAACACCGGTCCATGGACCCATGTTGCCCATAGATTCCCCAGAAATCGTCGTTTAGGGCCTCAAAACGACTTCGGAAGTTTAGGACCTAAAAAACTAGTAAAAATAGTAAACTGTGCTACAATTTAGGAAACTGAAAAAAATGAAAGAGACAGTTGTGGGGTTCCAAATGGGATAGGTGGGTGGCCACCAACATCCACCTGGATCATTCCTCCCCCCTTAGGAAGCAATGGTCCCCATTGTGTTGAGTTTCCCCATGAGATGAGGAAGCTTCTGCTGAGTTGGGTCCCTAGTTAGTTGTTCTGCAATCTTTGATGTGTCCAGTAATGGTGGGAAGCATGGTTGGTGATGGTCCAGATTGAACACTTGGTGCAAGCGAAGGAATGGAGGAATGTTGTGCTCCAAAGCATTATTTCCCACAGCCTTGGTAATGGTGTAAGGACCATGTCGGTGTGGTTGGAGCTTTTAAGGGGCTCTTGTAAGGCGTTCTTTTTGTAGATGCAACCAGCCTTTGCTGCCCACCTGAAGCTTGTGTCGTACCCCTATGGGTGAGGAGAAGCTGCTCCTGTGTTCTGTCATAACCGTATTCCTTTGCTGTTGCTGCATGGAGGAACCCTTCGCGGGGGTCATGGATGTGGTGACGATCTTCCCCTTACTTTGGGAGTGAACCAAACAGAAAATAAATTTCCTAGTCTGTGAGATGAGCTTGATGCCTTTCTTAGCAACAATCAAAGAAGTGGCAGTAGGTGGGGCTACCTATGGTATCCTGTATAATGAATTATTCAAAGAAGTAATGATAGCGCGAGGCCTTGACTCATACACAACATGTCGTCTCCACAAGTATGGTTGGCCTAATAATACATCACAAACATCCAGAGGTGTAACATCACACAATACCTCGTCTATGAAGGGCTTGATGCTATAGGGAAGGCGGCACTGCTCGCGAAATTTGAGATCTCGTCCTTCATGAAGCCACCCGATACTGTACGGTTGCGGGTGTGGTGTAGTCGATAGGCCTAACCACTTCACAACCTCTACTGAAATGAGGTTCTTTTGGCTACCACTATCGACAATGAATTGCAGTGGCGAACCCTTCACCCACATCTGTGAGTGGAAAAGACACTCCCCCTCCTTTAGATCTTCGGGTTCATTCTTTTGGATCTTGGCGGTGGTAATAGTGGCACTGAAATCCACATCAATGATCTACTTCCCTTTACCATTCCCCTTGTCGGGTTCTGGCTCAAGATCAGAACATGCATCTGATTCGGAAGCCTTCAACTAAGCCACCAGCAACTGCTTGTTCCGACACTCACTTGTGTTATGAGTGGGACTCTTATAGAACTCACACCACTTTTCTGTGTCCTTCTTCGAATTCATGGTGTTGTTCTTTTCTTGTGGCTTTGACGGGTTGTTTTCGGTCACCCCGCCTTGGCTTTGTCCTTTGGTCTTCTGATTCGTAGATCCAAATTATTTCTTCTTCTATTTGAACTTTTGCTCGATTTTAATTGCGTATCGATATGTCGTACCGAGCGAGGAGATGTTTAAGAACTCCATCTCTTCCTGGATGTATCTGTGTAGGTAGCTGCGATATTTGAGTACCAGATGCAGCTCAGAATCTTTGATACCCAACTGTGTGTGAAGGGTATGAAAAATGTTTGTGAACTCCGGCACACCTTGGTCCCATGCCTGCCACAGGTGGTCCATTTGATGTATTTGTCCTCATAGCTTTTGACAGGGTAGTACTGCTCCTTGATGGCATCCAGGAATGAATCCCAGGTGGGTGCGGCTGAAAATAGTGAGCCCGTACTTTCATTCTTCTGCTCGCAGTATGTTTTCCACCAATCCTTAATGTGGGGGGCTGCTTTGAGAAGAGTGAAAACAATCTTTTCCCGACTCGAAAATTCATGAATAGAAAAATACCCATCTAGCAGATTTAACCATTTATCTACGGCATCTACATCTATTTTACCCTCGAAGATGGGGATTTCAAAATTAACTTGTACCTTAAAGGGTGTGGCGTTTCCAAAGTAGCTATTGGAAGCTGATGAGTCACCTCTGGGTAGCCGCTAAAGGATCTGAGCAAAGTTGTCCATCATCGCGTTCCTTTGTCGCTCGACGGCTTCTTTGAGCAAGATTTTGATAGGATCTCTTTCCCCCTCATCTTTCTTCTCGTCCACCATGGGAGGCCATCGAGATTTCCAAGGATGGTCTTGCAAAGGTTCGACCAGTTCAAGCCCTAACTCCTTATATCCCGACCTCATTGGGGACATGCAAAGAAAAACATAGAAAAAGCAGACTGCTCTGATACCACTGATCCGGATTTAAACAGGAACGCAACAAAATATAGAGATAACCATATACACAAAGATGCAGCAGAAATAATACTTCATTTCATTAATGTAAAATACTGAAATATGCTTACAAACAGAAATGGGAATGAACCAACTAGGGCGATGGTAGCTTATCTCTGAGAAGAGATGTGGTAGCTACATGCCTCTGAACTGTGTTACAATGAGGCTCGAAGGCCTATTTATTGTTGAGAAACAATGGAAGACCCTTAGCATCCCAAAACCTAACCCTAGAAGATGAAATGCCAAATTGTGGGCCTCGTTTGGGTAAATTGGTACATCAATTTCCCGGGGTCGTAACTTTGGCATACGATCTTTTGACGCGCAGAATATCTCATTGGAAATATCTATCTGAGCACTACCACTTTGGGAAGGGCAACATCGGTGCATGGACCGATGGACCGATGTTGCCCCCAGATTTCCCAAAAAACGTCGTTTAGGGCCTCAAAACAGCTTCGGAAGTTTAGGACCTGAAAAACTGCTAAAAATAGTAAATTGTGCTACAATTTAGGAAACTAAAAAAACTAAAAGAGACATTTGTGGGGGTCCAAATGGGATAGGTGGGTGGCCACCAACATCCACCTAGATCAATAAGGTCCATACCCACTTGATAGTGCAACAACTGAATTCTCAAAACGCCAATGGTTGTTCGCTGGATAGCCACCTATGATTTATAAGCCTTTTTTAATTCAAATTTGACCATTCCCCCCACATTCGGCCCATTAATGCTAGATTTGTGACAAATCATCCCAAATCTAGTTCTGACTTTGTGTCTTAATTGCCCGCCACTCGCTCCTCTTTGTCTTAAATTGGACATCTTGTCATGAACAGTGATACCAACAATCACCTGCCAGCCTACTCGCGCGGCAGTGTGGTCCCCTATGTGCGGGCGCGACCCCTGTGACATACTGGTCTTGTGCACAGCCTTCTTATCATGCAACTCCCCCACATACTCTTTTATAGTCCCACGCTCTCTTTCAACTACTTGGATCCTTGATATTGTACTTCCTATGGCTAGTCAGGTGGTCACACCACCTGTGCGAGACTTCAATTCACCTTCCAGCGTAGTTCGTGGACACTACTTAATTCCCTTGCAATAGTCAGCTCCGCGTATTCTTCCTTATGTGGTGCGCTCCCCTGCTTACTTTGTTTGGTAAGGTGTGTTCGTAGCCAGGGTAGTAGAGTCACAAATCCTCGGTGACCAAATTCTAATGCAAGAGTCTGGCTATCCATATCTTGTCTGGTCACTCTTAGTCTATCAATGAGACATGCTTGTGCAATTTCGTTTTCCAGTATTTTGATCTCATCGTCCATTAACATGCTTCTCTACCTCAATTGCACCCGATATTCTTCGAGTTTCCGAAGTCTAAAGTTCCCTCGCTGAATGGCTTCTTGAATCCGCATATGTTCTTCCTCGCATAGCTGCATAGTCCCTTCATCCTGATCCTTGTGTACTGTCCCAACTGTGGGAGATGTTGCATGAGGATTCCTTCCCTCCAAAACTATGGTATTGACTTTGCTCCTCAGCTTTGGAATCATCTTCACGCTTAGGTTTTTTCACACGGCCATATAGGCTCATCGCACCACTGGTACGCGCATGTCCCAATCAGTTCGTCTCGCCTGGTGAACCCTGTTCAGGATTCCGCATACCCTATTGAATTCTTCCACAAGGAACATTTGTGGTGTGCGTTGCCTTTTTGGCTGCTGCATCCTATTCCGATTTTCAATCCTGAGTTTGGGGTGTGCTTGTGTGGGCTGCGCAACACATGTCTGTACCCTTCGAGACAGGTGGGCGTGCAAGTTGCTCCACCTTGGCTGACTGACTCTTGGTCGAGGTTTGGGGCTTCCAAACCATAGGCATATCATCCTTCTACATCCGTGCTAGTCCTCAAAATTTCCTTGATGTGTACCCTACCATCGTGCGGGTGTTGCGCACAGTGCCCCACTTCAACGCATCGAACAAATGTTGTTTAGTTACCATGACTTCAAATTTTCTCAGGAATTCGTCCACCGTTGTCAATCCATCATATGCCGGTAGCTCTCTTGCCTCTATAGTCACACAACGCAGTGATAATCATCATGTTGCAATTCAGTGTTGTTACTTCGTGCAACCAATTCTACCATCGCTCTACTTCTTCGTCTGAATCCGAAGTGCAGGAGGTTTCGCACTCCCATGAGATTCTCCCATCTGCAATCGGATTTACCCAATCCTAGTCTCACGTAGTTATCTTTCAAATACAATCCAACTCATCATCGCTATCATCATCGTGCACAGGTTCAATGTAGCGCTCCTTCAACTGGGTCTAGCGGGACTACTACGCGTAGTGACTTTTTCTCGAAGATCATCTTCCGCTTCTTCAGGTTGGTGATTCCGTTCATATAAGTGGCCCAGTCTATTCCTAACAGAACGAGATAGGTATTGTTGTCATCAAAAATCTCTATTACCTCAAAATCCACTTGCGCACTCACGCCTTCAATATCAACTGTTACTCCTTGCAACCTCCCCATGGGAAAAATCTTTTGTTGGTTTGCCATTCATAGTTGAATAGGGGACCATTGTAATTCAGGCTTGCCCATGCGTTCCCATGTTTGCTTTGGTAACACATTCGCATCCGAACCGAGATCTAGGATTACCTGATCCATTTCATACTCACCAATCTGTGCAGTCAATCTCATTTCCCTTCCGGTGCGCAAGGCATGCTTTCCCAATTTTCGAAGTACGCACGGTTCTCCTGATCCCGCGGACCTGGTGATCAGCTCCTATAATCCCTTAACTGCCTTGTTGTCGTGCAGCACTTTCATGCATGTCTCTAGAAAGGTAGTGAGCATCGAAGGATCCATTCTTAGCTCTCGTTGATCCCTTCTACCTGAAGTGGAGGCCTCCATGAAGCTCTTATTAGCTTCCATGAACGTCTCCTTTGTGCGTTCTAAGTCAAACTCAGGTTCCTTTGCAGGAGCCTTGCGAACCCATGTATCTTCCTTTGGCTGCTTCCCCTTATCCTCCCCCATGGTCGCATCGCTTCTAAGCATCATGTTCACATTCATGTCTTCTTTGCGCGGTTCAAACCTCATCATTTGTATATTCTAAGTTGGAGGAGGCTGGAATACCCCTTTTTTGCGCATCTGTGTGATCAATGTAGGACAATCTATTGTTTCATGATCAAATTGAGCACCCTATGAACAAGATATCCTCGTCATGTTGGTACAATCGCGAGCATAGTACCCTGGTCCTCCGCAATTGTAACAAATTAACTGTGAATGGCCCCTTCCTGGTCCCATTCCTCCTCGTCCTCAACCTCACCCCTAAAATCTAGTGCGCTCCATCCCCGCAGCTGGGTCGAGGGCTCACGTTTCTGTCTGCATCCTATAGGCTGGGGTCTGACCATCACTAGCTCGTAGCTGTGACAAGTGTGCTCATCGTGGCCTACTGATCTGTAGAAATTACAAAACAATTACTGTGGTGTCTAGCGCACCATAACGTAGGTGCCACACTCGGCCCTGCCTGTGCCTCTAGTCTCAACGACATTGGCCCTCCTCCTGCCAATTAGTTTGTGGACACTAGACAATGATCCTTGTCATGGACATGGCCTTGGAATTTTATGCACCATACTTCCTTGCGTGCCTCTAGCCACGGTGCCCTATCCTACTTCAAACTTTGCATTTTTAGGCATAGAATCTATAGTTACGAGTGGATTTGTTGAACTCCCAACCCAAGGTCTTGTATTGGGGTCTCATGCAACCTCATCGCCATTTCCAACGCTTCGGAATGGTGGAAAGTTTCTGTTGTGACAATGTCATCCTCAAGTGCAGTGTTAGAGAGGCCACAAACCATACACGATGTTGTCCATCTGTCAATGTCATATTGGCTTCACGGATCATACTCTTCAGCCGTTGATCCAGATCCTAGGGAGTCTCTCCCGAGAGCATCGTGATTTCTTTAAACCCAATGATTGATTGTGTTTCTGACTTTGGCCTACTAAATTCTCTATTCAACACGGTCTGGAACTCTACTATTCCTACATTTGGGTGGTTGTTAGAGTGCTTGATATACCATGTTAATGTGTGATCCTGCAGCTCGCTCACCAATGCAGCATTCTTAATATTGTCGTCCGTGACACCTTGCGCTTCCCATACTAGCCTTACCATGAACCCGAATTGGTCTGGATCTTCATTCCCTACCCCTCTGAATACTGGTAGTTTGATTGCGCTCGCCATATTGAACTGTGGAGGTAGTGAAGGTGGAGTGGGTGGAGACAGAGGTGAGGGAGGTGAAGCAGGTGGTGGCGTGGGTGGAGGTGGTATCCGTGAAATGCGTTTCCTTATCAAACTGACCACGCTTTTCGGAGAGACCTTAGCGAGCTCTTCCTCGCTCTCTCGTGAAGGTTAAATTAAGGGATTTTTTTCTAATTCTTCGCTACTTTTGTAGATCTTTCCGCTCCGTGTCATCCCAAACATTAATGTATTCTCATGACCCTCTTTTCACACAGTAGCATCTTAATCCAAGTATTCAAAGACTTAATATACTTACCTCGCAGTCCTTTGAGAAAGCGTTGTTCTGTTTCGTTGTAGCTCAAGGTCATGTCTATTGCAAATCTCAGTGATAAATCCCCTTATTATCTGGTTGAGCCAATGGTCCACAGCTCACACGATCTTATCTTCTGATGCCTCTAGTCTGTGCACTAATTCTGGAGTCCACACTATTGGTTTGTTAAGCCTACACCTGCCCTGGCTGTCGGCTAACTTCACGATCCACTCATACAGCTTAGACGGAAAGGATGCAAAGAAAATTTCGTGGATTTTCGTATACACATAGCGCTCCAACCACTTTTCCTTAGATGCTTGCGGAGTTTTGTTTTCCTGTGTCGTGAACTCGTGAATCTTCTTGTCCAACCACTCTTCAATTTCCTTCTTTGTTGGGTTCCAACAGCACGACATCAGACATCCCTTAGGCAAATCTCATTCCCGACAACTTAACCATTTGTTTGCTTAATGGGCCCTGACCCAGGTTCAGAAGTGAGTTAGCCAAGAAAATCCTGGTACTATTGGCCCTTTCAACAATAGTCTGTAGAGCTCGGACTAAGGTCTCACCCGAACTAGTATGGGAGGGTGCTAGAACCAGGTTTCCGCATCCTGGGGATGTCTAATATGTGGGGATAGGGACGCGATCTAACCTTTGCACTTACTAGGCTATGCGCACCAGCGGGCACTTTGCGTCTTGTGTTACTGCCTTCATGCAGCTCTAGCTGCAACACGACCCGTGTTAATTACCCAAGTCTCCTTAATTAGGTTATGTTCGCTGACTACTTAGAATATTTTCACACATAAGCATTCATACAAGTGTTTATCAAGTGCGTGCATATAAATAACCAAATAAAAATAATGCATAACATCAAAATATAGATCTACAAACAGATGGACAATACTCCGAATTAAACTTATCTTTATTAATAATTCTTTTCAAGTTCAATCCAATTACAGACCCGATTCCACCCTGCACACTTAGCTGCAAGGGTTCGCACACTCAGCTGCAGACTCTACTAGGCCTCTGCGGACTCAGCTACAAAGCCCCTTCCTACTACTACTGCAACCCAATACACTTCAGATCCAATTCTATACTCTAACCATGCCTTTGCATATTCTTTTATTCCTTTTTTTCCTCTTTAAACTTAGAGCCTCGCTCTAGTTATACAATCCCATGGTCCGCGGACCATGGGTAGGCCGACACAACTTTACATTAAATTACATTATTTCAAGGCAAACAATCCTATAACCCAATTATACATTTACTTTGCAAAGTCTTTACATTACATTGACAAAAACTCAGGTTTTAAGCCCCAAAAACATGTTATGGGGGATCCACTACCGAATAGTAACCATTAGAATGGTACTAATAAAGCATGTATGATATTGATGGTTAAAATAGTCATGGAACAAATTTATCCTTCAATCTCATGTATACCAATCCTTTCAAACAACATTTGAAGTTTCAAAAGATGCACGTGAAAATCTTTTCAATAGTTGGAATAAGTATTTCCAAGAAAGTAAACAAAAAAAATACTCAGTAAAAATGCATGGTTCTCTTCATAACATCTATTGCCCAAAACTTTTCATAATTCCTGGTATTAATACTCATGAAACCAGATATAGAATTGATAAATAGAGAAATCCAACAATATATTTTTCCACTAGCATATATCATTCTATCGATATTTTTCATCTAGAAATTCAAGATTCCATGCCCTTATAGTTAGCTACCAATTTGACTCGTTGTATCAAAACTATGTGTCATTTTATGGAGTATATCTTGTTATGTAATTATGGCATCAAAATTTTACAACAACAAACCCTTATGCTTCTCAAATTAATGTTCTTTAAGCCTTTCACACTATGATCTCTTGAATCATACTCATTGTAGTTTGATTACTGGACAAGAGAAAAGTGGTTTGCTCTAGTGGCTCCACATCTATTTTTCCTCATGGAGATTAATAGTTAGACACCCACAAAGTAGGAAAATGGCCCTACCATGCTATAAGGGTATTCCCATTCATTAAACTAGATGCGTTCAATTCAACACATGGAACTGGACCATGATAAGGGTTAGGTTTCACTTTATAAATATCCAATCAAATTCCTTGAAATATTTTTCAATCAAAATTTTCCACAAAGAATTGCATTATTTTAACGTAAGAAAAAAAAAGAAGAAGAAGCATTCTCTTACCTCCCAATGTTTCTAATGCGATAACATAGAGAATAGTAGCATTAATGAAAGAAGATGTCATATAATTCATAGTTTGGAATTATACGGGATATCAATAAGACTGCACTAAAGCAATTGGCATATAGAGTGAATGCAATAATCTTATCCTTGATACTAATCCAGAAATCCTAAAGGCCCTCTCTCACATTGGTATTAAGGTCTCTATCATGGTTAAGAATGAATAAATTGTTAATGTGTTGGCCAACAAGTGATTCGCAGAAAAATGGGTGAGGAATAATGTCGTTTACTTCTATCTTGCAATGAGGATCAATATAGTACTGGTGGGAAATTAAATTTTATCAAAGTACAACTACCAAAACTAATACCAGCTAGTACCCTCTATGCTAGGAATCAGGCGAGCTCTACTTAGATATAAGCTGCATCATATCAAGGTAGGAACCCCTTTGGCTATGGATGTGGTCAACACTTCCTTTCCTACATCATCTAGTGCTTTTCGGGATGATGCTGCAGAAATTGTCATGAAACCAATGCTTGAGATTCATAGTTTATTTGCAACCACTATGAACTGATATAGGGAGATTTTGATGCCAACTTATCCATGCTATGGAATCTTCATTCCTTTTTAGTGTATGACAGAGGTGCTATAGTGCCTAAAATTGTTTGTTGTGACTGGTATAAATGGGGGACTTGGCATCTAAAAGATACAAAGTTTAAGGATAGGGTGTCAATTGTGGGTAGCAGGATGATCACAATTGCCTTTCGAATGGCCAATGTGGGAAGAAAGATGACCACATGGCTGAGGAAATGAGCAGGGATGCGAGCAATAAGGAATAGGTGTTTCACAAGGTTGTGGGGGAAATATTGTCTTCCTCCCACGTGCATAAGAAAGATCATAAAAAATGGCTAGAAGGCAGGGTGGGCAACACTAATTATGGAAAATATCCTCACATAAATGTCACCCACATTGCAACATTTTCTCGCAAGTCAGAATATAGAAATGTCAATATGTTCTGGACAATAGATTAGTAATTTTTTTTACATATCGTGTCGAATTAAAAAATGCAACACCCTGAAATAACATGAGAGGCAACACAGTCAATTTGTCACACTATGGATATGAATAACCGACAACTCTGAAATTTTCCTATCTGAATTTTAAGTAACTGAAATCCTCCCCTTTTCGAAAACAACAAAACAAGCATATATTAAACATAATATATTTTGACAAAATTATACTATAAAGCATATGAGCATAAACAAATAGGTAAATAACATCATCAGTATTGGTTTGATAGTTGTCATATTACTAGTGTGGTTCAAAAACATATTTAGTATCTTTGTGATGGTTGTTAGAATACCAGTGTGGTTTCAAAACATATTTCACAATCTCAAATTTTTTCAAAAATGTCACAAGGCGCAACTCTTAGAATAAAAAATGATGTTCATTAGCTTTCAAAAATCATGTTTCAAAGAAGTTTTTCGTAATGAAATCATCTTAGAATTTGGCCACACTCAAATAATAATGAATGCATATTTATTTTAAATAGTAAAATGCATGGCATTTAACTTTCAATACAATTAAAGAACTAGTTATAAGTGATAGCATAACAAAAATTCCCAACTAAAGTAGACATGTCAATGAACAAATTGAGACAAGTTGTGGATGCACAAAAACATGAAATAAACCAAGTAATGCAGAGGAGATACTGAAGCACATGAACAATAAATTTCATAAAAGCGTTTGGAGGAAAATTTGTGAAATCAATCTACTTTACTTAGAGATTGTATAATAACCTAACCTTTTCCATACACATACCTTCAATTTCCTACAAATATTTGCATCACTCCAATGCCTCTCATCAAGGGCATTAACCATGTAGTCTCCATCTTCTCTCCAAATAGCTGCAACCATAGAAAAGTGAACACAACTTTCTCAATGGTCTCAATCTAAGTGCACGCTTCAAGTGCATTGTGAGATACTTGAAATTCAATTTCTGCCATCACTTCCTGTATTACACAAGTTCACATCCATCAAATATTCAACCCTCCTATACAATTACCAAAATGCCAACATATTTAACTCAAAGGTTCACTAACTTACATCATATCCTGCAACAATATGAGGGTGTTCAAAGGTATAGAACATACTAGAACAACCTCGATTTACCTGAGGGAAACATCTTTCATTTCATTTGTGCTTATTACAGTTTTTCTTTTGCCCACATATATTTTCACATCTAAATTTTTCATTCTCATTCTCCTCTATGGTTATCTAGCAAGGAACTATCTGAGATGATGACCCACATCGACATCTTTGATTAACAAAAACATAACAAGGAGAAGATTCCCCATGGTGACAAGTATTTTTACACAAATGTTTTTCACAAGGAAGCGAATTTTCAAATATCTCTAAGAAGGTTGACACAGGATCCATGCAGCTCTTTCTCTGGTTATTCGAAATATTCAATGGACCTAAGAACCAACAAGAGAAAACAAGCAATAAAAACTCAATAAAATTAAATATCACAATTAAGATGGAAAAAAGGAATTGCACTAGCATATGGAACCTTACAAATCTAGGCCTTGTAAGCCATAATGTGTGTAATGTGAAATGACTTCTATCTTCAACATTTCTTTACCCTTTATCAACATAGTCCTTACCTAGTGCAGTGAAATGTTGTGCTCAACATACATAGTAACCATTAGAATGGTACTAATAAAGCATGTATTATATTGATGGTTAAAATAATCATGGAACAAATTTATCCTTCAATCTCATGTATACCAATCCTTTCCAACAACATTTGAAGTTTCGAAAGATGCATGTGAAAATATTTTCAGCAGTTGGAATAAGTATCTCCAAGAAAGTAAATGAAACAAATACTCAGTAACAATGCATGGTTCCCTATATAACATCTATTTCCCAAAACTTTTCATAATTCCTAGTATTAATACTCATGAAACCAGATATAGAATTGATAAACAGAGAAATCCAACAACATATTTTTCCACTGACATATATCATTCTATTCAGATTTTTCATCCAAAAATTTAGGATTCCAAAACAATATAGTTAGATGCCAATCTTACTTCTTGTATAAAAACTGTGTGTCATTTTTGGGAGTATATCTTGTTTTGTAATTATGGCACCAACCTTTTACAATAGAAAACCATTATTCTTATCAAATCAATGTTCTTGAGGCCTATCACACTATGATCTCTAGAATCATAGTTGTTGTAGTTTGATTACTGGACAAGAGAAAAGTGGGTTTTCTCTAGTGGCTCCACATCTATTTTTCCTCATGGAGATTGCTAGTTAGACACCCACAGAGTCAACAAATGGCCCTACCATGCTATAAGGGTATGCCCATTCATTAAACTAGTTGCCTTCAATTCAACACATGGAAATGGACCAGGATCAAGGTTAGGTTTCATTTTATAAATATCCAATCTAATTCATTGAAATATTCTTCAATCAAATTTTTCCACAAAGAATTCCATTATTTTAACGAAAGAAAAAAAAAAAAAAGAGCATAATATTACCTCCCAATGTTTCCAACACAATAGCATAGGGAAGAGTAGAATTGATGAAAGAAGATGGCATATATTCATTGTTTACACTTATATTGGATATCAATAAAACTGCACTAAAGGAATTGGCATATAAAGTGAATGCAATAATCTCATCCCTGATACTAATCCAGAAATCCTAAAGGCACTCTCTCACATCGGTATTAAGGTCTCTGCCATGGTTAAGAATAAATACATTGCCAATGTGTTGGCCAGCCAGTGATTGGCAGACAAATGGGTGAGGAATAATGTCATTTACTTCTATCTTGCAACAAGGATCAATATAGTACTAGTGGGAAAAGAAATTTTATCATACTAAAATTACTAGACCTAGTACCAGCTAGTACCCGCTATGCTGAGAACCAAGCGAGCTCTACTTAGATATAAGATGAATTTTATCAAGTTAGGAACCCATCTGGATCTGGATGTGGTCAACACATCATTTCCTACATCATCTGGTACTTTTCGTGATGATGTTACAAAAATTATCGTGAAACCAATGCTTGAGTTTCTGAGTTTATTTGCAACCACCATGAACTGATATAGGGAGATTTTGATGCCATATGATCCATGCTATGGAATATTCATTCCTTTTTAGTTTATGATAGAGGTTCTATAGTTCCTAAAGTTGTTTTTTGTGACTGGTATAAATGGGGGACTTGGCATCTTAAAGATACAAATTTTAAGGATAGGGTGTCAATTGTGGGTAGCAGGATGATGACAATTTCCTCTGGAATTGCCATTATGGGTAGACAGATGACCACATGTTTGAGGAACTGAGTAGGGATGCGAGAAATAAGGAATAGTTATTTCACAAGGTTGTGGAGGAATTATTTTCGTCCCCCCACATGCATAAGAAAGATCATCGAAAATGGCTAGAAGGCAGGGTGGGAAATGCCCAATGTGGCAAAGCTCCTGACATAAATGTTAACCACATTGAAAATGTTCCTACAAGTCAAGATATATAAATGTCAATAAGTATTGGACAACATATTAGTAAAAAATTTGATCTTACATATCATGTCGAATTAAAAAATGCAACACCCTGAAATAACACAAGAGGAAACACAACCAATATTTCACACTATGGAAATCAGTAACTAACAACTCTAAAATTTTCCTATCTAACATTTAAGTAATTGAAATCCTCCCCTTCTCTAAAAAAACAAACAAGCATATCTTAAACATAATATATTTTGACAAAATTGATACTATAAATCATATGAGCATAAACATATAGGTAAATAACATCATGAGTATCCTTGTGATGGTTGTCATATTACCAGTGTGGTTTGAAAACATATTGAGTTTCATTGTGATGGTCCTTAGATTACCAGTGTGGTTCGAAAACATATTTCGCAATCTCAATTTTTTTTCAAAAATGTCACAAGGCACAACTATTTGAAGAAAAAATGATGTTCATTAGCTGCCAAAAATCATGTTTCAAACAAGTGTTTTGTAATGTAAACATCTTAGAATTTGGCCACACACTCAGATAATAATGAATGCATATAAATTTTAAATAGTAAAATGCATGGCATTTAACTTTCAATACAATTACAGAAGTAGTTATAAGTGATAACATAACAGGAATTCTCAACTAAAGTAGACATGTTAATGAATAGATTGAGACAAGCTACAGAGGCACAAAAACATGAAATAAACCGAGTAATGCAGAGGAGATACTGAAGCACATGAACAATAAATTTCATAAAAGAATTTGGAGGAAAATTTGTGAAATCGGTCCACTTTACTTAGAGATTGTATAATACACCTAACTTTTTTTCATACAAAGACCTTCAATTTCCTACAAAGATTTGCATCACTCCAATGCCTCTCATCAAGGGTATTAACCTTGTAGTCTCCATCTTCTCTCCAAATAGTTGCAACCACATAAAAGTGAACACAACTTTCTCAATGGTCTCAGTTTGAGTGCACGCTTCAAGTGCATTGTGAGATGCTTGAAATTTAATTTCTGCCATCACTTCCTCTATTACACAATTTCACATCCATCAAATATTCAACTCTCCTATATAGTTTACCAAAATGCCCACATATTTAACTCAAAGATTCACTAACTTACATCATCGCTTGCAACACTCTAAGGGTGTTCAAAGGTATAGAACAGACCAAAACAACCTCCATTTACCTGAGGGCAACATCTTTCATTGCATATGTGCTTATTACAGTTTTTCTTTTGCCCACATATCTTTTCACATTTGAATTTTTCACTCTCATTCTCCTCTATGGTTATCCAGCAAGGGACTGTCCGAGATGATGACCCACATCGACATCTCTGATTAACAAAAGTAGAACAAGGAGCAGATTCCCCATGGTGACAAGTATTTTTACACAAATGTTTTCCACAAGGAAGAGAATTTTCACATATCTCTAAGCAGGTTGGCACAAGATCCATGCATCACTTCCTCTGGTTATTGGAAATGGTCATTGGACCTAAGAACCAACAAGAGACAAGAGGCAATAAAAACTCAATAAATATAAATATCACGATTAAGATGGCAAAAAGGAATTTCACTGGCATATGGAACCTTACAAATCGACGTGTTGTGAGTTATAATGTGTGTAATGTGCAATGACATCTATCTTTGACATTTCCTTACCCTCTATCATTACAGTCCTTACCTAGTGTAGTGAAAAGTTGTGCTCAACAGACTTAGTAACCATTAGAATGGTACTAATAAAGCATGTATGATATTGATGGTTAACACAATCATGGAACAAATTTATCCTTCAATCTCATGTATACCAATCCTTTCCAACAACATTTTAAGTTTCAAATGATTCACGTGAAAATATTTCAGCAGTTGGAATAAGTATTTCCAAGAAAGTAAATGAAACAAATACAGAGTAACCATGCATGGTTCCCTTCATAACATAAATTACCTATTTTTTTTCATAATTCATGGTATTAATACTCATGAAACCAGATATAGAATTCATAAATAGAGAAATCCAACAATATACTTTTCCACTGACATATATTGTTCTATCAAGATTTTTCATCCAGAAATTGAGGAATCCAATCCAGTATAGTTAGCTACCAATCTGACTTGTTGTATCAAAATTGTGTGTCATTTTAGGGAGTATATATTGTTCTATAATTATGGTGGCCAACCTTTTACAACAACAAAACCTTATGCTTCTCAAATCAATGTTCTTGAAGTCTATTACACTATGATCTCTTGAATCATACTCATTGTATTTTGATTACTGGACAAGAGAAGAGTGGGTTTTATCTAGTGGCTCCACAACTATTTTCCCTCATGGATATTTCTAGTTAGACACCCATAGAGTCGAAAAATGGCCCTACCATGCTATAAGGGTATGCCCATTCATTAAACTGGATGCCTTCAATTCAACTCATGGAACTTGACCATGGTCAAGGTTAGCTTTCATTTTATAAATATCCAATCCAATTCCTTGAAATCTTATTCAATCAAAATTTGCCACAAAGAATTCCATTATTCTAATGAAAGAAAAAAATACAGAGCATGCTCTTAACTCCCAATGTTTCCAAAGCAGTAGCATAGGGAAGAGTAGCATTGATGAAAGAAGATGTTATATAATTTATAGTTTGCACTTATACATGATATCAATAAGACTACACTAAAGGGATTGGCATATAAAGTGAATGTTATAATCTTTTCCCTGATACTAATATAGAAATCCTAAAGGCACTCTCTCACATCAGTGTTAAGGTCTCTGTCATGGTTAAGAATGAATACATTGCCAATGTTTTGGCCAGCTAGTGATTTGTAGATAAATGGGTGGGGAATAATGTCGTTTACTTCTATCTTCCAATGAGGATCAATATAGTACAAGTGGGAAATGAAATTTTATCAGACTACAACTACCAGACTTGGTACCATCTAGTACCTGCTATGCTGAGAATTAGGCAAGCTCTGCTTAGATATAAGCCGCATCATATCAAGGTAGGAACCCCTTTGGCTATGGATGTGGTCAACACTTCATTTCCTACATCATCTGGTGCTTTTTGGGATGACGTTGCAAAAACTGTTGTGAAACCAATGCTTGAGTTTCTGAGTTTATTTGCAACCACCATATATATGAGCTTTGGATGATATAAGGTTAGAATTAGATATTATAATTTGTAAAAGGAAAAAGGATTGATAAGGGTTTTCTAGCCTAAATGCACCCAAATAAAATGAAGAAAAAATGGTAGGGTAAGTGAATGGGTAAATAGAAAAAGGTTGCACAAATTTCAAGTGATTACTCATGTTTAAATGAATCTTTCAAATATGCATAAGCAGTAAACAAAGCAAGGAAAATGGTTCACAACATGGTTACATGGTTTATTTAACATCCCCTCAGTCAGTTTACCCCCTTACTTCACTAATTTCCCATAAATAAGTTCTAGTACTTAAATCCTTTGAGTCAAAGGGGCTCAGAGCATTTCTTTGACTTTTGGAGGGACCGAACCCTCGGCTTAATGACTTATGGATGCAAGTATTAGAATCCCCTTCATAAACATCATCCTCCTTCATTTCCCCTCATTATCCTAATAAAATCCCTTTTACTAAGGTTTAAACACCTTTTAGCTAGGAAAAGTGAATCACTTCCATATAAAACCCTCTTATACAAAAAACCCACAAAAAAGCCTTTTTCCTAAGTATAAAGCTAAGTGCGCAAATGTTTAATTTACCCTTGTACTAATGAAAAACCCACTCTGCCATTGAAATTTCATATTAATTTCTAATGTTATTATATAAACCCATTATAAGTTGTTTCTCGTAAATAATTAGAACCCCATATAAAATACCCCAACCCCTTAGTTTTAATAAAAACTAATATAAACTACCCCTTATCCCGATATAACATCACTTAAGTCTACCTAACCGCGGTAAAACTTAAGTTAATCCTGTATCGGCCTCACCCAACTCCCTAATCCCTCATTAAGGTCGGCCCGATAACTTAACCCGGGATTGGTCCTTAAACTAATCCCAAACTGCCATGATTAAATCCCTAGGCCCCCCATCAATTCCTGTCATTTCCCCCGCGTAGCTTTGCCTCCCAACTACCATTGATCATCCCTCCCTCACATCCAATGGTGCACAGCCATATCGGTCGCACCCGATGGTTGAGCAATAGCCACCCAATAAAGTGGTTTTCTCCCCGGCCCCCAATGCTACGTGT
Source organism: Pinus tabuliformis (assembly GCA_031772625.1). Classification (NCBI taxonomy): domain Eukaryota; kingdom Viridiplantae; phylum Streptophyta; class Pinopsida; order Pinales; family Pinaceae; genus Pinus; species Pinus tabuliformis. The sequence goes on along the minus strand of CM062818.1, from coordinate 1,525,765,632 downwards.
CAGGCGATATATGGCATTGGGTGACCCCTCCCAAAAAACGCTCGCAGCACAAAAGCGGTGTGACGACCCTCCAAAACCACTTCCCCCACTCAACCAAAAAACCGTCAACTGTTCATTTGAAAGTGAAACCCGCCAAAATTAATCATTTTCTCTATAAAAAGCCGTGAAGCCCTCTTTTGCCATTTTTTCGTGCATTCTCTTTGTAAGTTGTGTAAACCATTGCTACCACTGCAAACGCTGAATTTACCCACAGACTTCCAATTCCGCTTCAGAAGACACTGCAGACAGACCATCCAACCTTTCAGACCATACCAGGACTACTCCAACCACTGCAGCTGCCATGAACCATAAATTCTAGAGCCAATTCACCAAATTCAAGGTATTTCACCACGAATTACCTCTTACCCCTGTAAAATTTCAAAAAACCTTTAACCTATGTAGTGTTTTGATTTAAAAGATTGGTTAAGGATACTACCAATTTTAAAGAAACCGCTTGCCGAAACCCTCTAAAAAGTCCCAAAACCTCTGCTAAAACCCCCTAGAGCCTAATTCAACTCCACAAGAACTGAATTATGTCTGCCCCTATCGCCATGGATGTAAGACCCATTACCACTCCACACTAAGACCTGGACCACCTTCCCCTGGATGACAAGGACTTCCAAATAAAAGATACTACTGCCCTAGAGCTTCTGCTTAAAATGCATTGCTTAAGCAAAGACAGATACCTGAACCATACAGATGATATTCACCTCTAGGAGTCCAATTTACCCAGATACCAGTTCCCCCAAGTTCACATCTTTCCAGAAATTGTTCATATGTGCTATGCATGATATGTCCCCAGCCATAGAGCCATAATGTCTCATGACCAGAGGGTTCTGTTCACTATTACAGCTGAATCCATTAATTAAATGCTACAGTTCCAACCAAGGCCAAACTTAACCCCACTCTCAATGGGAGACCTGTTGGACTAGTATCCCAAGCTAAGCCCATTAAGATTGGCCCAGTTGTTTCAAACCTTCATTAGAGAGGAAAAGAACATATGTATCAACTATTTTCTCCTAAAGACCCCCCTCCATATGTATCAGCTATTTTCTCTTAATGGGACCAGAGCATTGTAAGCATGATATCCTCTGTTTTGGGTTACTCTACCAGTGAATACATTGATGAAATTATTCTTGCTTTCATGTCCATCTATACCCAGGGCAGCCTCTTGCAACCACATATGACTTTGCCACATTCATAGCTGATAGAATGAATGAACAGTTCACAAGAATGGGCAATGAGAGAGTTTTCAAATACTCCTCTGTATTGTACCATCTATTTTTGTATTATCAGTCGGATATGTTCCCTTTCACCCTCTAGAAGCTTGACACCGGGGGCTATCCCAGATCTGTCATCTTTTGGACCCCACTTTTCCATGAGTATACATCACCATATACATACTCAAACTTCATAGATTCTTTTGTGCATCCAATCATGACTATGCTCTTTGGAAATCCTCCACCTAGGATAAGTCCGGAGATAAAAAGAGTCCTCTAGCTTTCCAAGAAAACCAAAGTGGGAGATTGGTATATTTACCAAAACCACACAGAAATTAGAATATATGGTTTCCATCTTGCACCATATAAGTTGCCAAGATACCTCCCCATGAGGTTGTTTGCCTTAGAACATTATAGACAAATCATCAATGCAGATGAAGTCAACTTTTTCAATGCCAAGAAGAAGGCCAATTTTAGAATCAAAGACCAGTTAGGCCCCTTCATATGAAATGCTAGAGAGGCAGGGAAAGAGGCAGACCTAATCCTGCAAAGAATAAAATTCCAAAGGAGCTTTGTATGGAGATATGACCCTTTAGAATTAATTACCAAGAAAAGGAAAAGGTCAAGATAGGACCTTTTATCCACCACCCCATACCAGAAATAGAGGCATATGCCAATCAAACAAAATGGGTGGAAAATACCTTACTATATAGAGACAACACAAAAATAGATGTAGAAAATGCTCTGATTGATTTGGAAAAGAAGCTTGATGAGAGCTCTTTTCTGCAAGTACCAAAAGAGCAAGAAAGAGCCATGAGCACCCCTCCAGTCATGTAGAGTCCTCAGAATTTGGAGAAAAATCCAAAAAGAAACAGAGAGGGAGCTTCCACTTCAAGAATTGACACCTCTAATCCGCAACAAGAAACAAGTCATGGCAAAAGGCAAAGGCTCAATCTGGCCTCTGAACAGGAATATATAGAAGGATCGGCACAGGTAACCAACATAGAGGTAGACAAAATCATGCCCACTACTCCATCTGAGGACATATAAGAGCCTTCCACATCACAAACTTAGATGTTGGAAAGGCAACTTAGTGTGGAAGTGTCTTCCTTCAGTAGGTCTGCTGACAAACACCAAGACATAAAGGGCAAGTATAAAGAAATCAAAATGAGGAATGAGAAACTCAAAGCTCAAACATATGCTCAATACCTGAAGCTCACTCCCACAAATTAAACAAGGCTGATGTCAGCCTTTGACATCAAGGAGGGGAAGCTGCAGATGTCCTTTATTAAGCCTACAACACAATAGCCCAAAACATCATCAGGCTTTAAAAAGGTGGAATTTGAAGTATTGGCTAGAGATATCCGTCCCATAGACCAAATAGAGCTACATAAACAGGTTGGAGAGATGATATACTCCACCCTAACAGGTAAAGCCATAGTTGCCCATCAGTTCCAAAACTCATTAACCAACATGTCATCTCAATATCAGATGGAGAAGGCCTCCTCACACGCTAAGGATACTAGGATCAAGTCCTTAGAGGACTTAGTGATTGAATTGGGACACGATCCTATTGTGGCCAGCAGCAACCCCCCTTCTTTCTTGGTGTTATTACTAATACTAAATAAGTGGGGACCCTTAGTAAAAAATTTAAAAATTAAATAGTGCTTGTATTTCCTTTTTAATAAGACTTACCATCATAAACTTAGGAAAATACCCTTGAAAAATCTAAAAAGTTTAAGTTTCATGATAAGGTAAGACAAAATCTTTCCTTAAGAAAAATCGCATCGCAAAAAGGATAACAGGATACCTCCTTGCAAGCCGAATTCTAAGATTGAGAGATTGCGATGCGAGACTACAAACATATATCGCATCGCATGCATGAAAGACCGCTTACGCTGAAAAGTCTTAAATCACCGATATGCGATGGCATATATTGCAAAATCGCATTTCACAGAAAACATTTTAACATAAAATTGTCATATGCCACGCTCCTGCGATATTCCGATATTGCGATTTTGCGATAAAGCGACAAATTGATATTACCGACAAAGTAATAGAATGATATTGCAATATTGCGACATAGAAATCTGCGATATTGCGAAGCAAATCGCAAAATCGCTTCTTCACAAATCTTTAGGGCTCATCATTCGAGAAAACTGTTTCCATAAACCAAGACCTGGTTATGCGTGTTAATGCTAATTAATGAGTTAGTTTCTAGTTGTTAATGAAATATGGTTTTGTGCTTATCGAAAAGCCAGTTCACGTAAGGTGGTATATTTTATATGTCTTCAACATTTAAATCTTTCCTGTCACCTTTCCTTATCATTACTCTCACCTTACTTGTAAACTGCAGGAACGAAGAACAAAGAATTATACAAAGCAGTATACAGGATATTATGGGGAAGAAAGGCAAAGCTCCGAGCTCTGACGACAAAGAAATGATGCCCCTATATACAGACACTGCCTGTAACAGAGATGCTGGTATTACTACTTGGGAAGGCATGTATAATCTACTTGAAGAAGAGAATCCCAAGGTGATGGAGGTTACAACTATTGTAGGTTCACAAGGGTCTTCTGAGGCATCAATTTTAGATTTAGCTTTTTCGTTTTTGCACCGGATAGCGGCGAGGCCCAAAATTCTCCCATACACAGACATGGTTAAATGGGTACTGGACAATGCTAGCATCAAAAATAGACAATTAAAACTCAGGGTCAAGAGCTTACAGAATCATTATTTTCACAAAATTTGAGCTTTATATCCACTAAAAGAAAACACGCAAGAGGCAAAAAGCACACCGAGGAAGTCCGGATCAAGAAACGGAGGCAGTTTCCGATGCGCGATAACTTCTTGAAGAGGAAAGCTTCTAATTGCTCAGTCACCTATAAGCCCAGAAATTTGTAAAAAGAACACTAGAGGTTAAATAAAAAGTGAAACTTCAATCCTAAAACTAGTAGCAATTGTTCAAAACATCTTCAATATGGTATGTACATATGAACAGCAATTGCAGACAGGCTGGAGACAGAAGGCTCAAGAAAAGGCAGAATCAATCAAAAGATTAACTAAGTTGAATTGGGATTCTTACTGGGCGTATTTGGTAAAGCCACACAGATAGTGTATGACTCTCAAATACATCATCAATTTTGTCGAGAAGATGGCGCCATCTCTCGCTAATTCTGTTTTTGCAGGACAGTTAAAGTCTGAAGTCGGTTAGCTGACTCTTCTCAAGAAAATGTTGAATTCTTGCAATTTCAAGGATCAGATACAGAAATAGTTAGTTGTTAGTTTTAGATTCAATATTAGTATTAATTTTGCTTTATTTTTTCCTAAAAAAAGGACGGTCATTTAAACCGTATCCTACATTTTTGTAATAAGATAGTTCTAGATTTAGTTATTAGTATTTAAACTCTTCTCATGCATTTAGAGAAGGGTCCTGAAATTTATCAAAAACTTGTCCTCAGAACATGCACTTTTGCACCCTCCGAGGAGGTTTTGATGAATGAATGGAACAAGATTTATTGATATCTGTATTTAATATCTGCTACTGATGTTGCACTTTTGTACTCTTAGTGGATGTTGGATTAAGAAGAGATAAATCATTATCTCTTGAAGCTCATGAGTAGAACTAGTTATAAATGGTACTTCTATCTCTTAAGTATTTCTGCCTTTGTGTTAAAAGTGATATTCATGTTCAGCTGTTTATATATTGATGCGTGAATGTCTGAGTTATCATTTGGCACTTTTGTACAGTGATAGATATTTATTTATGCTTAATGTATGAGTAGCTTATTATGCGATATGCCTTTCACAATTGTTTCGTCTAACTTTTTATATGAAGTGGTTTATCTGTATTGAATTATTTTCTCATAACAGTTGAATGATCTTTATTATCGATTGTTATCTGAAATCATTTTAGATCACATAACAGAAGGATTACACCCCGGGTTAGTGTAGACTTAGATATTTCTGCTTATTAGAATACAATTTGCATGTTATTATATTAGAGTTAGAATTAGAGCATCTCACTTAGGAACTTTTAAGAAAGGAAATATCAATTCTTCACACACACATACATAAATTGGGAAACTAGTCCCATATCCCCAGTCGGACCCACTATACCAAACGGAAAAGGAGCTACTAACCAAGGTCTGGACCGGGTAGGTATCCCCCTTGTTGTAGACCCGATTTTCGAGGCTTCAACAGATCCCAAAGATATCAAAGCTACATAGCAGCTTATAAAGAAGAAAAAAGATGATATTGCTGCACTGAAGAGGCAACTAAAAATACCCCAACTGTAACATCCTCAAACACTTGAAGTCTTAGAAAGCCAAACCAGACATTACGAGTTGATGGACTTGGTCCTAAAGCTTAATGATCAGCTAAAGGAGACAGAAAAGGAGTTGGACACTTTAGTTCAATAGAAGCAAAGTGACTTGGCCACAACTTCTACAAATGTAATCCCTACAGTATCTACAATAGTCCTTCAACACTAACAACTTCACTAACACCTATAGCTCCACATGCCACAACATTGCCAGTCACAATAGAATCTACAACAATAGGTGCATAAGGAGAAAAAGCAACATAATTAATTAAAGCCATGAAGGAAATGTCTATCCAGGCTACAGAAATGAACAGACTAAGAGAAAAGGTGGCAAGTTTATAAACTGACTACAAACTTGCCCAACTTAAGCAAAAGGAAGAGGCACAAAAGGCCGAAAGAATGAGTGAAAGAATCAAAGTCATAAAGAAAGACTTAACACTGGAGAAACCCCTTGGGAAAACCAAGGAACTGTTATGGGCCAATATTATTGACTCTGTCAATAATACTTGGCCTTCTATTAAAGTTATTTTTGTGTAGAAAGAATTGATAAAGATAGCTACAAAAGCTGTCCAAAAGGTCAAATAGGAATTGGGAGACATGCCTAAGGATTCCAATAGAATCATCCATTTCCTTAACAGCAAAAACAGATATGAGCTTCAGGAGCTAAATATAGAAGACAGAATTGAAACTATTTTAGAAATAAGGAAGGTTCTTTCCAAGAGGAACCTAATGCTAAACTTGGAGGAAAAGTACAAGAAATATTCATGGCCAAATTCCAAATTTTGAGGGAAAAAGGTTTGCCCAATCCATTGGTCATCAATGACAAGCTTATGACACAACAGGACTATGGCAATAGACTCAAGCAGTTGGCTAAAGAACAAGATAGTGCTTCATCTATTAAAGCCCTACCAATAGGAAAAGTTTTATATAACACTTTTGAGAACCTGCTTTTCCTCCAACATGAGGTAAAACACTTATTCTTCACCAAGCCCAATTTTACCGCATATACTGAAGCTAACAAGATATACCGAAGGATGGTGAATGTAAAATTACCTAAGGTAGAATGGTGGGAAATCATGACTGATTTACTGTGAGAAATTTACAGTAAAAAGTTACTGCACAATAAAAATAGAGTAGCCAGGTAAATAAATGAAAACAGGACAGCAAGGTCAAAGAGTATCAGGTGAAAGATAAAAGTTGAAGAAGATTCCATCGTAGAAAACCACAATAGCAAGCCAGCATAAAGGGCTTAAAACCAACCATAAAAGCTAGCAGCACCACAATAAAAGGGACAACATGAAGCAGTTCAATAGCTGCCTCTATCTTCTAGCAAGAATATATTTGTATTTCCTAGATTAAATCTCAAGTTAGTTTTGAGATATTTTGTAATAATTTTTGTATAAATACTTCATAAATCGAAGTATGTAGGGTGGATTCTTAGACATTTCTATAGAAATTTTTGGTCAAAAGACTTTAATCTATTGTATTACTGATTGGACCAACAAGTTGGATTAATGAATAAAGACAAGACATTTCACTAGATTCATGTGTAGAGCGAAGTGCAGATAAGTATTTTCTCTTTTATTGTTATCTTTCTTTCAAAGTTTTTCCACAATCTTTAATGTATCTGAAATATGAATGCTATAATATGGAATGATATCTCATAATTTGCTTCATTACACTCTATTTTAACTATTATGCATTTAATGTTTTCTACAAATTTTTTAAGTTAAGGAATTCTTGATTGCTCCTTAGTTTAGGTAGTTTCCCCTTGATCTATAGTAAAGGATTCTTAATTTCCCTTTGCTCATGATTAACCTCTTTTCCTCATCTTATCCTGGTCTGATAATTCTTAAGTGCTCTCTCGCTCTGGTTAAGATTCATTTCACCCATCTGGCCTAAAGACCTACACTTTTCTTTGCTAGCTCACCCTTTGAACACTCCCTTTATTGAGTTAATTCCAGTCTTGCTACCCATCTCTGAATCCATATTCGAATGGTCCAAAGACATCATTCTATCCATCTGTTTTAAGGATTCCACCATCCAAATCTTCAATACAAATCAAAAACCCCTCGAACCTTCAGAACTAGCCTAAAATCCCAGCAAACAAAGCTAAATCATATAGAGAGAGCCCTCTCTGAGCCATAGGTTGGCTAGAGCCTATGCTTAAAAGTTGGTTTGTGGTTACCTCGGTTATTTTCTTTCTTGTGATAAATTCTAGAGAAAATTCTGAGTGATAACATACTGCAATATCACATTTCGTATATTACGATGGGCATTTTTACTTATGTATTTTGTGAAAGCTGATATGTGATTGCGATAAGCACTTCATTTTACAATGAATATCTTAAGTCTTAGCTTTGAAAGAAAAGTCTAATGATATCCTAAGTTAAATGTGGTGATCCCTTCCATTGCAATTCATGTCCGATTTTGGTTGTTAATTAACCTTTGACACACTTGGTCCAGGGATATGTAAAAAAGTGATAATTGCTAGTCTTAAAGGGATTTGACTTGATATCTTAATTTATTTCTAAAAGTTTAAAATGAAAGCACCTAAGTGCTAAATTTTTCTTGGAGGTTTTTAATAAATGGTCCCCATTTATTAATCTAATATTAACTATTAAATAAATAATTGGGGGGGTTGTTGAATAGCACAATACACTGCTCATAACAATGTTTTAGCTTTTGGATGGCCTCTTCCAACAATCTAATCTCATAAAACTCAATCCATTATTTGTATGCTACTAGTAGTCCACTAATGAATCTTTGAATCTTGGCCTTCTCCTACTTGAGGTAAGGCAAATATCTCAACAACTCTAAGAACCTGCTCGTATACTCATCATCTGTCATGGAACTAATCCGTAACTCATACTTCTTCTTGAAGAGCCTCTCGAACTCATTCCAAGTCAAGTCATATTCTCGAATGCTTTTAACATTCTTCACATACTCCCACCAGATATTTACTTTCCCTTTAAGACAAAATGTGACTATCTTTGCTTTCATGTTCTCTGAATAATCATGCAATTTGAAGAAATTCCTCATATCGAAAAATCATGCCTCTGTATCCTATGATTTATTCATATCTCCATCAAATGCAGGTGGGTTTAATTTATTAAACTCATCCAAAAAATATCCCTTATCACACCTCCTATAAGGATGTTAGTGATGACGATCATAATGTCTATCAAAACCATAACTAGAATAGTACTTCTGTCTATCACCCCTCCTATCTGGAGTATCCAAGGACCTGTCATCTCTGACTGTGTCCTCTCCATCCAACCTGTACTCACCATGAGATCTGCTGCCATATGCCCCATTAGTTCTGTCCACTTTCTCATGTCTGATCCAAAGTGGTCCCTGTCACTGCAATTTTGACCAACTCTGAAGTATCAATGCATTTACCTCTGCTTGTTTCTCCTGTGCCTGTATGATTATGTCATTGTCTTCCTTGCAACTCCTTATTTATGAAATTAAGCTTCTCAGTGTATCTTCCAAATTAGAATAGTGTCCAGCACCACGTTCCTCATTTGATCCATAGGGATAGTATCAAGAACTGTAGTCTACATCTTGCTAGTCATCTTTAATATTCTTCCTGCAAGGTATGTCATGTTAGCTAAACCAAATCACAATAAACCAACATACCTTAGCATAATTTGGGGAGGATACCTTATCTACAAGATCAACAAATCAACATAATACATGCATAACATAATCATGACAACATATAGAAATATAACACATAAGCATGTAACCATATATCCATCATTATAAATAGAGTCCAATCATCAATGCATGACCATATCAACTACACATACCATGACCTCATGCATGACAACAACAACCATACCAATGTATGCTGACAATACAGAAGCATAAAAAACATGTAACCAATCATACACTCATGACAACATACTTCACAATAACAACATCCTCTTTCACATGGCGACATAACTACAATCATGACTACCACCATGCATATGCAACAAGCATATAGACCAGAAGGATGATTAACACACATAAAACAGACATGTATGCATGACCAACACACAACGCATCCAATCCGAGGGGTGAACCATGCTCTCAAACCACTCTGTAACGCCCTCCTCCCACATCTACCCAAGTAATCAGGCATCCGGGGTAAACATGTGATGAGAAGTTATCATGTTATGATTCAACCTCCTAAGTGACCTTCAGGAATTGGAATCAATAGAAACACTCCATACCAGACCTTCTGCACCTATTATAGGACTCCCAGAATGCATCCCAGTCATTCCTCTCACCAATCCCTGGGCCCCATTGAACTTTTAGATCACTAAACCACTCAACACTCCCTTGATACAAACAAGGGTGCCTCTTAGGACCTCTAGATGCATGCACAACATGGGCATGCTAATGTCTGGGGACTTTTATGCTTAGAGTTGTGCCTACGACTCCGGGATTTGAGGCACTTTTCAAGCCCACAATCCAAGTCATTCCCCAGAAACCCCTGTAGCTTTCAAAATCCATAAAATTCATTATGATAATACTTACGAATCAAAAAAAGACTCCAAGACTAGGCCTGCCCATCCCCAACCGGGATTGACATTCTATCCAACACATGGCATTAATGAAATCTACAGGAAATGAATACAAAACATAGCATAAATTACTGAAAACTCATATGGAACTTGACAAGAAGGATCAACACCCACTTCCCTTAACTGTTTTGACAACAATTATCTCTTGCATCCATTATCCTTTCAGTTACAAGTAAATACATTAAATAACCAAGGCAATAACGAGTCGCATAACCATGCTTATCCAAAACATTAAACCATGAAAATAACAATGAGATAACAAACATTAAAGCCACATATTAACAAGTAAAAAGGAAACATAACTTAGCTTTTGTTAAACATAGGCACAGATGACCAGGCTAAAGACTTCCACATACCACTCGACTGTAGACATGGATGAACCAAATCTTTCTTTCATATACTCACCCCCATGCCATATTCCAAGCATGAATGTGGGATCTCATGGATAAACCAATCCAAAAACAACCAAGGGAATCTAGAGGTTAAACCACCTCCACCCTCACCAAACAATGATCTCACCAAAACTAGCTTCGAGATCACAAAACCAAATCGAGCTTGGATTGCCTCCAGACTCCATCACTATCCTTGCGTAATTTTCCGTCTCCTTGTATCTCACGCTTTACCGCAATCCACACCAGATTACTAAGCCCTAAACTGAGACATCAGTTTCTCAGGCTTTACCGCAATCCACACCGAATCACTGAGCCTTAAAATAAAACTCCATCCTCTGGCTATACCATGTATCCCACCAAAACCAGTCAAGGGATTCCTAGGCCTTTGGGATTTTCCTGAGACCACCTCTGCCCCGGATTCCGAAACCATTTGGCAATTCCAAAGCTCAAAACCAAGAAAATAATCCCACCATGGCTATCCCGAAAAAGGCAAGGCTAAGCTAAAAACCGTTTTCATAACCCGACAAAACCATGCCACCGATAGCATAAGAACCATATACCAACATGCATATTCATGCATGTCAAAACTAGCTAGGAAATCACACAAGCAATATGTTGCCTGAAAGTATTCTTTCTAAAGCTGCTTGATCTTGGTCTTCCTTGCTTGATCATTTCTTTCCTTCCTTTTATTTTCTTGCTTTTTCCTTCCTTGCTCGAAAGCTAGAGTGCTCCTAGAAAAATCTAAGTGTCCAAGAGTGAGAGAGAGAGAGAGAGAATAATGAGAGAGCTCTAAAACCGAACTGGAAAAAGGTACCAACTGATCCTTATAAACCTTTTTATCAATGAGGCCTTTATTTTCTTCAATTTCCATTATTTTCATTCAATTTCATCCTCACATGAAACCTGTGACCTTTCACCTCCCCTTTCTCCTATTTTCCTTTATATTCATAAATAGATGTGTCAAAAATACCTTTTTTTGTTTTTAATGCCTTAGCCATTGTCTTTTCCAATTTCCCTTAGCCATAAACACATCCACTAATGCCGACTAGGCTAAGTTTTCCCAACATTAAGTTTGGAATAAGTGTCTCTAAACCTTTGTTTTATTTTTCCTATATTAAATTTTATTGCATGAACTTTTAATTAGAGGTTGTTACACTATGTGAGGAACATTAATTTCAACACCAGTGGATTTTATGCCATGCATAATGGATCTGACTTCTAATGTCAAGGAAAAATGGTCATCTTTTTCAATTCAAGATTGAACAAATTAGTCACCAATTGAACAAATTCAAGTTCAGAGTGTGAGTCATACAATTCCTTCAACTTATTTAAGGCTTCAAAGGCATTTGAAAATGGTGAAATATGTCTACTCACCTCTTCATTTACTGGCATTGCAATCAAGGCATAGGCCTTGTTGTTCTTGTTTTCCAAATGGAAAGCTCCTTATCTGAAGTAGGATTTTTTGGTGCATTGTCTCATTCTCCTTCACAAACTCCTTTCCACAACTCATTGAAAATCAAAGTGTGCTTTAGCTTCGTGGACCACTCATGATAGTTCTCTTTTCCAAATAGAACTACTCCCACAATGGAGACGAGTGAATGCATCATCAAAAATGGTTGTGTTTTTTATTTTCAAAATAATGCAACCATTATCTTCTTGGGTAAAAGATTGATTTAATTATGTAGATGGTAAAACTCCACTTTTCGCTTTACCAAGTTAATATTTTATTTTTTCATACTTAATATTTCACCACTCGTAACATAATATACCACTCAGCTTATGAACTTTCCATAAATCAATGTGCACTTCATGTCATTCATAATGTATTATATAACATATGTAGCCTTTAAAAAAATTAATTTGAACCACGGCATTGAATTAAGTGCCATACTACCACTCATGTATGCACTTTCCATATCATATATATGTCATACATATCCTTTTGAAAAGATGACTATTCAAACCATATCATATGCTCCATCGAAACATATTTGACCCAACACAATGTAAAAAAAATGAATTCAAGTCACATGGTAGCACAAGGGATATATGTGCCCAAAAATAAAGTGCACCTCATGGCCTTCAATGCACACTTGAATAAAAAAAATACTTCAACACACCTGTATCTATATTCCATGCACAAAGTTAGAAATTCACAAGGGAAATGCCAAACACAATTACCATACCCAACACCATTGCTCGGTCATTTAAGCACATGTATCCATAGAATATCATTTGCAAACACATGGAGTATACAAAACCATACATACACGGTTTAAAATTATATTTGACATCATCACATGACCTCCAACAAAAAATACATACCATTTTCAATGAACAACCACCATTGTCATAGTTAGCACATAATTAATGCCAAATTTAAATGGTCAAATGCACAAACAACTTCCAAATGCATCATGACACACATATTATTAGCCTTTACATCCCAACAAATTTTTTTTCAACACATAAAGCCATCAAGCAAGGATGCATAGTCAAACATCCTTCAAAATCATATACACACTCACCAAATGTAGGCAAATGAACAATTAAGGAGCCCATGACCTTCATAGCCCTCACCAAGGGAAAAAAACATTTCATTAATGAATGGACAAAGGATACAGAGAATAAGGTAGAGAATTTCCAGGAGTTACGATGAAAAAAATTGAATTAGGAGTTGGCTTTGATACCATGTCAGGTCAAGAGTAACTCCGAATCAACTTTTTGCTTTTACATTAAGATAGAATATGAATATATACAAGGAGAGGGAGACTATTGGGTTTCATCTCCTAATGTCTCTTTTTCTTCCAAAGATTTGGCGTTCAACACAATCACAAGGAAAAAACATTATGAGGGTATGCAATGTTCAATTCTACCATAGTCCCAACTAAAAGGGAGGAGGGTTCTAAAAAGAATTGAAAAAAGATAAATTGATGCCATGCATTACTAAGAAATTCTTCCTCAAAGCAATAGTTACTTGCGAGAGGCGAAATAGGAGATCATTTTTGCTCGTTAACTGCTACAACTCTAATTACTTTGGTATCCACTCTCTTGACCAGTTGCTAGGCAAAGAAGGTGTCCAAATTGGTTTCACCCGGCTCCCCTAGTACACTCTAGCATGAAGTTTGGAAATAACCTCCATCAAAGATATCCTATGGCTAGATTCATATTTTATCCCCCTTATCACAACCGTCTAGAGGCCAACTTTTAGTTAGCTATAAAAATGCTCTATGCTCTTGACATGACTTCATGCCTTGTACAATGGGAATGCTTGTCCCTTTATTGTGTTGCATTCTTCGAATAACCTCCTCCATCATGATGGAAAACCTACTGAATGTAAATTCCCACTCCCTCACATGGATCTAGCCACCCCTCTCCACATTTTGGCTATCCTACAATTGGGGAATTATTCTTAGAATTAATTTCGATAGCATGCTTAAGCCAATACCTAGTACTATGCTAAAATTCATACCCTCCTCTTCCATTAAATTCAAAATGTTGGGCTCCTTCTCCAGCATGTTCCCACATGTGATCTCTTACATCATATGCATTCTTGGATGACGTAATTGGTACCAGACTCGAAGATATCATATATAACTAGGATCTACCATCCAGAGGGGGTGTGTTTCCATGTCTATTGATCAAGTGGGGAAGTGGCAGCCGCCCCCTGCCCCCACTCTACTCTACTAACCCCATCTGGGTGAAAATTTGATGGAAGACCATTGAAATTATATATAATAATTTAAATTACAATATCATTAACCATTGATTACATAATTTGCAATTAAGTATTGTTAAACCTTTTAAGTAAAAACTAAATCATACAACTAAATTCTTAAAACACTTTTAGATATTCTAAAAGAATAAAAATTACCATTATTACTTAATGATGTAATTTTAAATTTACAACATTATTTTCTATACTTTTACAACTTTTATTAATTATTAGAAATATAATTTTCAATTTATTCACATTTATAATGATATATTTATTTGATGTTTTGATTTTTTATGGTAATATAAGCAATTTTAAGAAATTATTACAATAATATTGAGAATTGGATGGAAAATATATAACTCATTTTTTTTTTACACTAAATCTTAGTAAAATAATTATAAAAATCAAAACTTAAACACTATGTAAAAAAAATATTTTTTCCTATTTTTAAAATTGATAAATTTAAGTATCTAATTTAAACATTCACACAATTAAATTTAGATAATACAATTTTATATGCATTAAAAGATTATGATTTTGAAAATATCACAATAATCCAATACATTATTACCTTGGCCAGGAACATCATTTTTTGTTTGTGATTAATTTCTATCATCTCTATTAAAAATTGAGAGATGATTGGATTGTCATATTAAATTATTAAAACCAAACTTATATGTGCAAAATTAATAAAGCGAAACATTGGATAACCAAAAGACTAAATAAATGCCATCGCATTGCATAAACTTACTTCACCATCAGAGAAATGGAAAGGATAGTATGTCATGTTGATTGCATATCCAACCTTGTGGAGCCTGCTCATTAAATTATTTATGTTTAACTTATTCAGTTTATATATATAGTTGGGAAATGTAATGATTTTCATAAATTTTTATAATGAAAATCTCTGGCTTTAAATCAAATCTATTTATCTAATCATAAAATTAATGCATTCAACTCCATCAATCTCATATGGACACACCACTTTTAATTTAATTTATAAGGTAATTATTAAATTAAATAGTTTGAATATTAGACAATATATTTCCATCTTATATTAAGATTTTTTAATAATTTATTTTTAAATTTGTCGTCTTTTAAATGTTAGTTTTTAGTATAGTATAAATATGATTTCATGAAGCTCCCCAAAAACACAAATAATATAGTGGTTAACCATTGTGATTAAAATCATAGAAATATTGTTATTAAACTATTTATAATACTCCATATATATTATAAAGATTATAACGAGGCCCCCTTATTTGTGGGACATCCAAATTATAATAATAATAATAATATTATCCATTTTAAGGTCACAGCCAAGCGAGACACCAAATTGGTGTATGAGACCCCCTTATTTGTGGGACAAGTATAAATATGATTTCATGAAGCTCCCCAAAAACACAAATAATATAGTGGTTAACCATTGTGATTAAAATCATAGAAATATTGTTATTAAACTATTTATAATACTCCATATATATTATAAAGATTATAACGAGGCCCCCTTATTTGTGGGACAAGGGACCGACCTCCGCACAGCGATTTGACTGCTAAGTCTACGAAGGCATACATACTCTACCCCCCTCTGGTTTTGAACTTGTGACCTCAAACACATGCTCTTAACCATTAGGCCCACTCAAGCTATATTATTTTATCAATTAATATGTAATCCAACAATTTAATTGATAAAATTTTTAAAAAATAAAAAAATAAAATTAATAACATAAATTTTAAAAAATATAGTTATTTAAAATATAGTTATTAAGAATAATTTAAATAGTAAAATTATCCTCAGTAAAAACTTGATGAAACTAATATAATCCCCTCAAAATAATTTAGTCTTTATTAATTTTACTCAACCCTTTCAATTTTATGTTTCGTGTGACAATTTAAAAACAGACATAACCCAAAAAAAAAAAAAGGGGAGAATTTAAAAACGAAATTCATAATTTAGATTTTCCCACATTTTCTATTTGCTTTATAAATAATCTTTAACCTACCCTTTCAATTTTATGTTTCACGTGACAATTTAAAAATGAAATTGATAATTTAGATTTTCCCAAATTTTCTCTTTGCTTTTTAAATAATCTGCAACCTACCCAATACACTCTAACCATGTAGACAAGTCAAATTATCAATATTTACACATTTTTATGAAAAAAGATATAACGACATATTAATCCCCCGTTTCCCATGGTGTGCCAGAAGGCGTTTAATTAATGATTTCAATCCTATAATCAACGGATATAATGCAACGCAACGGATATAAAGCATATAAAGTAGTGCCAAGAGGCATGGCCTGATTTTCATCTCGGCTCCAGAATGCGTGAAGAAGGATCAGCAGCTGCAGAATAGACATTGAAATGTGTCGCCGAAGTGTTGCTGCATTGCTCGATGTTCTTTCAAGGTCAGGTATTCCCACACCATCCAGATCTACGAAAGCAGGGTTTGTTGGCGAGGGAAGATTTTCACGCTCGCTTGTTAGCATCGAAACCCCCTGGGTCATTGATGGCCGCAATATTGGAGCTGCTTGGATGCAGAGCCGACCAATTTTAATCAGTCTAATCCTTTCCTCGCATGAATAAGTGCCCTCCAATGTGGATTCCATAAACTTTTGTTAGCAACGCATCGCAACGCTATGTGTGGAGATTTTAGAAAATTTGCACTTCAAAGATATGATGGAATCTATATATATATATAAGCCATATTCTTTCGATGAGAAACTCCGAGTCTTCCACCAAATTCCAACACTTTCGTCCACTAACAATCTCAAGTAGAACTCCAAAGCTGAATACATCTGCTTTCTCTGTCAGTTGCCCACGTAAAGCGTACTCAGCGCCATGTAGCCTATGCATAATGTCATTTAAATTTTACAATGAACTTATCTCCCTATCTTATAATGATATAAACCTTTTAGAAGCGCATCCTATAATTTATTAAATCAACTGGTGACATCAATAGGTTGAACTCAAGAGATAATTCTTACAAAGTTCCCGCAACTCTAGTGCTAACGTGGCTCTGATCTTCTGCAAAGAATTTGGCTAACCCAAAGTCTGTTATTTTGGGTCTTTTTTTATCATCCAGTAAAATATTGTTGGCTTTAATATCTCTATGGATTATCCGAATTTCAGATTGCTCGTGAAGATAGGCCAGCCCACGCGCAGTTCCGACTATGATTTCATATCGTTCTCTCCATTTCAGTAAATGACGTTTTTCTGTATCTGTAATCAATGCATATCGGGAAGTAAGAACATGAAGAAGCTACATACACAAACTGGAACAAATCCAAGATCCATGTAGCCATTAAGCAGATAGAGAACTAGAAGCAACTGAATATAATTCTGTCGAGACTAGTGTTGTGCAGGTATTCGTAAACCAGTAGCCTTTCTGAGCTTTCAACACAGCAACCAAGCAATTTCAATAGATTTCTGTGTTGAAAGCGACTGATGACATTCGCTTCATTAAAAAATTCGGCCTCTCCTTGCATTAACCTATTTTCAGTTGTTTAACTACAATCTCTTTGCCATCCCCCTGTACATCAATTAAATTTAAGTTCTTTATTTTCTGCATTATGACGTGGAGTTATTGTTGGCTCTATTTCAATTGAGAGCAATTATTTAACGCTTACTTTAAATCGGCTTTTAATTATTTATATTCTCCATTACATCTTGACGAGTTGTAAATAAATCCCTAATTCAATTGAAAGCAATTATTTAACTCTCAAGACATGTTGGGGATTTTTCTGTTAAAATCCCAAAAACAAATAAACTGCACACAGAGACAATGCTATGTTTTTCTCCAGAACCTTAACGCATCGGAAGTTTAAAAAAAAAATTCTCCAGCGAACACAGAGTTTTACCCACACACATAAAAACTTGTATTCATAAAAAGAAACAGTTGCTACAAAAACATCTGTTACAAAATGGGTCTTCCTCTTAACAGAGGGATTTCACCAGCACTGCTTTTACAAAACATCTTCCTCACACAGAGGGATTCACCAACTGCTGTTACAAAAACATCTTCCTCACATAGAGGGATTCACCAACACTGCTTCAGATGCAGTTCCACAAACAATCAAAAGAGTCTTCCTCTTAACAGAGGGATTCACCTGAGACTGTGTTGAAGAGCACCTTCCTCTTGACAGAGGGATTCACCACCTTCCTCTTGATAGAGGGATTCACCATGACACTGTGCTGAAAAGCACATTCCTCTTTAACTCAGGGATCCACTAAGAAAACATTTCAACAAAAAAATATTACTCTGTTTTCCTCCCGATATTTTACACTGCTGGTGTGTAAAAATCCCTTTTACATTAACTGTTGTAAAAACAGAGTTTTACATATACTGCTGTAATAAAAAATATTTACTTACATTTACTGCTATAAATGTAATTCCTTACATTTCATTACACAAAATAATCTCTTTCACTGTCGCGCTGCTGCACCTCTCTTGCTCTTTATGATTGCACTTTTACTGCTGTGTGAAAACACATTTCTTCATTCTCATTTCTCTGGTTTCATTTTCTTTACACTGTTGTGCTTCACCTTCTTGCCATCATACTGCTGCCTTTTTCTTATGCACTGTTGTCCATACCCATAACCATAGAGTCTTTCTCCCCTGAGTTTTTACTCACTTCTGCGTTGCCTCTGCAATTCGCACTACTGTGCGTAAAAATTTCTCACACTGTTGTGTCTGTTACCCTCACTGCACTTCTATGCATATTGCATTGCATTGCACATGTTATTAAAAACCTTTACATATTTTTAACACCAGTCATATGCGCTGCCCATTTCGTTTCACTCATTCCATGTGCTAATAAAAACATATTATGGCAGTGAACCCTTTCGTTTGGTTATGTAAAAGAACCCTTGCACTGTTGTGCAAGCCACAGTTGTTTCTCACCAAAAATGTGAACATACACTGGTCAACCCATAAAAAACATTACTAAAAACTTATGCATTCTCCTTGTTTTTACCTTGCACTGCTGTGCAACACCAAGAAGTTTTTTTTAAAGTCCACACACACACAAAAATAATCCAGCGTATACATATTCATATTGTTGTGCGTTGAGATTTTTTTTCATGGGCGCCGCTGCCATACTTCCGTAAAAATAAAAACTTCACCAACATTTACGAATGTCATTTAATTCTTAGCATGGTGGTCAATTAATTTAGTCGGCCTGGCTGACAGAACCAGCGATCAAACTGAAAGTTTTATTTTACTCCACGCAAGGTATTTAATGCTGGCTCGAATGCAGGTTTCTCTGATGGACGACGGAGATCATTGAAGACAATCGAACGGTGGACGAAGATTTCGGGAGCCCACTTCTTGCTGAACGTTAGGCTCCGATATGGCAGGTTTTGTGAACGTACAGAGGACCATGCGTCTGAGGCTAATTGGATTGAGCTCGTGTGTATGGAAACCATCCGCAGACCAAAAGCAGTCCGATATGCTCAGGTGGTTTTACTGAAGCGGTTTTGTTGCTGTGTGTTGGCTGAGTCGGCAACTAACTGGCTGCCGTCGCTATCCACGTCCACGTCCACGCTGCCTGCAGTTGGAATTAATATTCCAACACTCCCCCTTAATTTCAACTGCTGGGCGTTCAAACATACCCAAACACTTCATAAAAATTCAAAGCTTTTCTGCCTATTCATATCAGCGTTCCTTTCATCACTTTCACTGCTGTAAAATAAAATTTTCTTACATACAACCTGATTAGATTCGCACTGCATTTCAATGCATTTCAATCTCCCAACAAAACAGAATTTACATAACTCTTTTTCACTGCTGTGTGAAAAAATAAAATTTACTTTTACTGCTGTAAAAGTCTTCTGGTTTCATTTACTCTGCTCAGGTTGCTGCATATTACATTTCAGAGGGATTAACAAAAAAAAATTCATTTGCGCTCTGCTGTGCTGCAATACATCCTCCACAACAACAAAAACATTTCCACTTCTGCATACTGCTGCATGCCTGTTAATATAGTTCAGCAATAATGATAAAAAAAATTACAGGCTCCCCCTAACTGTATGCATTGTCTTCTTTCAGCAAAGTTTTCTCAAAAAAGACTTAAATTGACTGGAGAGCTCAAGGGACTTTCAGACTGTATTTCCTTCCTTCTCCATACTTGTGTAACTTTCTTCTTTTGCATGGGTCTAGCTTGCGTAGGAGCCCATGTTAAGTTACAATCACGTGCCATATGCCCAATGTTATGACATTTGAAGCATTCTACATTGTTCATGAATAAGATTTCATGATTTCTTCTTGTAAAATTATTTCTTGAAGGTTGTCTGAGACTACAACATCTATCTCTATGAAATGCTCTATAGTCTTTTGCCTTATGACCAAAGTTTGAGCAAGAATAACAATAACCAAAAAATGAACTTTGGTACCTGGGAGATGGAGACTTCCTTGATGTGCTTCTGAATTCTTTCTACCTTGAGATCCTTTGATGATAACCATTGCATCTTGCCTCTTTGACATCAGCTACATTTCTTCTTGGAGCTAGTTTTCTACTTGGAGTAGGATTTCTTCTATTGTTGCCTTCATTTTTCTCCTTGTCTTTGCTGGAACTAGGAGCATCACAATTTCTTTCTGGCTTCTTCACATCTCCTTTGTTTAAAGCATATTCATTCTTGTTTGAGGGTTCACCTACATACCCAAGTCTTGATTTATCAGATGGAGATCTGTGATAACTAAGCATGTCATCCAAGGCTTGAGAGCTCTTCATGATTTTATTCATCCCTTCAACCTTTTTCTTGAGGAGGACTATCTCTTCTTCCAATCTTTCACACTCATTATTTTTCTTTGCAAGTTGTTCCTCAGTTTCTTCTTTGCTACGAGTAGCTTCAGCTGCTACTATTTTAAGGGAGATAATATCTGACTTCATTTTGGAGATTTCTGTTTTACTGCTCTCCATTTTCTTCTCAGCTTCTTGTGCCTGCTTCTTGGCTTCTTGTAGTTCAGACTTAAGGGAGGAGACCTCTACCTTGTACTGTCCAATCTCTTCTACAAGTTTGTTCACTCTCTTGTGCCTTTGTTCAAGTTGACTTAACAAGGCATCTTCCTGCTTCTTTGCTTTATTCAACTGATTTGTCATTGATATGACTTCTTCATGATGCTTCCTTTTGCTTTGATCAAGTTCCTTCTTAAGCTTGGCGAGCTCTTCATCCTTTTCTTTTACTTGAAGCTTGATGAGGTCAACCTTCTCATTTTCAGCTTCTATGATGGGTTCAGAATTTCCTTCTTGACTGATGGTCATGGTCAGTGCTCCCTTTGGATGAAGGTCATGAAGTCTGTCCCATATCTCCTTTGTTGATGAATATTTTCCTAGATTCCTCTTTACAGAATCAGGCAACCCATCCAAGATAGTCTTTGCTGCCTTTGCATTGTACTCCTTGGATTCTCTATCCATCTTGCTATCATCAATCACTGATTCCCAGATTTCAATCGCTTGAGACTGTAAGACAGTCCTCATTTTTATTTCCCACATATCAAAATTTTCATTAAACCTTGAAGCCTCAAATAGAATGCTTTCAAATAGATTGTCTTCTATTTTAGTAGAAGAGGGAGACACAACTATAGAAGGTTTGGAGACTTTTTTCTTTGACCTTGCCATTCTTAACTATGCTTCAAATTACTTAACTGTGTTTTTAAAACAACTCACTGTCTTAAGCAACTACACAAAAAAAATCTGAGAAATACCTCAATCCTTTTGCTGAGTCTTCACGCTGCTGGAGAAGCTACTGCAGCAAGAGTCTTTCCTTCAGCTTCTTTGACGCCTTCAAAGAGCCTGGACTAGCTTTGATACCATTGTTGGGGTTTTTTCTGTTAAAATCCCAAAATCAAATAAACTGCACACAGAGACAATGCTCTGTTTTTCTCCAGGACCTTAACGCAACGGAAGTTTAAAAAAAAATTTCTCCAGCGAACACAGAGTTTTACCCACACACATAAAAACTTTAACTCATAAAAAGAAACAGCTGCTACAAAAACATCTGTTACAAAATGGGTCTTCCTCTTAACAGAGGGATTTCACCAGCACTGCTTTTACAAAACATCTTCCTCACATAGAGGGGTTCACCAACTGCTGTAACAAAAACATCTTCCTCACATAGAGGGATTCACCAACACTGCTTCAGATGCAGTTCCACAAACAATCAAAAGAGTCTTCCTCTTAACAGAGGGATTCACCTGAGACTGTGCTAAAGAGCACCTTCCTCTTGACAGAGGGATTCACCATGACACTGTGTTGAAAAGCACCTTCCTCTTTAACTAAAGGATCCACTAAGAAAACATTTCAACAACAAAATATTACTCTGTTTTCCTCCTGAGATTTTACACTGCTGGTGTGTAAAAATTCCTTTTACATTAACTGCTGTAAAAACAGAGTTTTACATATACTGCTGTAATAAAAAATATTTACTTACATTTATTGTTGTAAATGTAATTCCTTACATTTCATTACACAAAAAAATCTCTTTCACTGTCGCGCTGCTGCACCTCTCTTGCTTTTTATGATTTCACTTTTACTGCTGTGTGAAAACACATTTCTTCATTCTCACTTCTCTGGTTTCATTTTCTTTGCACTGTTGTGCTTCACCTTCTTGCCATCACATTGCTACATTTTTCTTATGCATTGTTGTCCATACCCATAACCATAGAGTCTGTCTCCCCTGAGTTTTTACTCGCTGCTGCGTTGCCTCTGCAATTCGCACTACTCTGCGTAAAAATTTCTCACACTACTGTGTCCGTTACCTTCACTGCACTTCTATGCGTATTGCATTGCACATGTTATTAAAAACTTTTACATATTTTTAACACCAGTCATATGCGCTGCCCATTTCGTTTCACTCATTCCATGTGCTAATAAAAACATATTATGGTAGCGAACCCTTTCGTTTGGTTATTTAAAAGAACCCTTGCACTGCTGTGCAAGCCACAATTATTTCTCACCAAAAATGTGAACATACACTGGTCAACCCATAAAAAACATTACTAAAAACTTATGCATTCTCCTTGTTTTTACCTTGCACTGTTGTGCAACACCAAGAAAAAAATTTTAAAGTCCACACACACACAAAAATAATCCCGCATATACATATTCATATTGCTGTGCGTTGAGAGTTTTTTCATGGGCGTCGCTGCCATACTTCCGTAAAAATAAAAACTTCACCAACATTTACGAATGCCATTTAATTCTTAGCATGGCGGTCAATTAATTTAGTCGGCCTGGCTGACAGAATCGGCGGTCAAACTGAAAGTTTTATTTTACTCCACGCAAGGTATTTAATGCTGGCTCAAATGCAGGTTTCTCTGATGGACGGCGGAGATCATTGAAGACAATCGAACAGTGGACGAAGATTTCAGAAGCCCACTTCTTTCTGAACGTTAGGCTCCGATATGGCAGGTTTTGTGAACGTACAGAGGACCATGCATCTGAGGTTAATTGGATCGGGCTCGTGTGTACGGGAACCATCTGCAGACCAAAAGCAGTCTGATATGCTCAGGTGGTTTTACTGACGTGGTTTTGTTGATGTGTGCTGGCTGAGTCGGCCACTGCCTGGCTGCAGTCGCTGTCCATGTCGGCGTGGCCTGCAGTTGGAATTAATATTCCAACAAGACAGACCCAAAATCTCCTTTTTCAAGTTTGTTCTCTGTGCTAAAATTGGAAGTAGCCTCTCTCAGAATAGGTACTTAAAATTGAGTTCCGGGTTCACTTCTGGAAGCGCTAAGCTGATTTCTCTTTGCTCACCTGCAAAAAGAATTACATGTCATCTAGTAAATCAATAGGTAAGCAGTTCATAAGATACCTGCTAATATGCCGCACACTGAATGACTTAGCAATTTCGAGACCTCTGGTTATGGGAATCCTTTTTCAACTTTTTCGTCGAATCCACATGAAAAGGCCTATGGATGCAATTAATCCGGCCGTAGCGCCTACTACACCTAGAGCTATTGGAAGCACCTTAGATCTTTTCCCTCCTACAAATTTGCACATAAAGCCTTCTTAAATTAGCTGTGTTTATTCCACTGAATGAATTAATCTCTATAAAACCAGTGTGTTCCTAATAGTTGTAAGCTATGGTGAAAGAAGTAGTGCACCAAAATGAAATATTTTAGTAAATTGGGAAATCTTTTACTTTACGAAATGAACAAAACCACAATTAGCCTCTGATCATAAAATACCGGATCTCGGCGGAGGCGGCGAAATGATGAGAGTATTGAAAAAGTTGTAAGTCTCGTAACGCATAGCGCAGTGACAACTTCTGTAGCGTGCTCCATTAGCACCAGTTGCGCATGCCGTATGATTGATAAACAGGAGCGGCACTTTGTTAGGGACAGATCTCTCCAACACTGGGCTAAGCTGTACATTTCCCTTGAATCCGAATAGACTGTGTCAACTTTAATTTTAGCAAAAAGTTGAGGACTCTGCACAGCTTTTTCGATGGTATTTGAGAGCACTTGCTAAGTAATATTTCCAAACTGCGCTGGAGCATAGCTTTTCTCGAGGTTGCAAACAACATCCGTAGCCTCGCTCTTATTATAATCATTGTAAAAGCTATGATTGTCGTAACGTAAGAAGCAGTCGTTTAACCAAACGAATCCAGAGGTTTTGCTTGGACATATCTCAACAACCAATGCTGGCCTCCGTTTCGCACTGTTTGCAGTCCGAGGCATTTATATTCCCGCTGCATTGGGCAAGCCCATAAACAACATTATTGTTGTTTTTCCCCTCAACACTAGTGTTGAATCCGCTGGTTGAAACCTTCTCCACCAATGATTTAAAAACCTGGTTTAGATTATGCTGGAAATCGCTACCGTAACTCTATTCGTTAGGCGAGCAATCACCCCAACTGGAATAATTAAAATCCTCAGCCGCTAAGAGCTGCAGAGGCGTCTACACACTGACCATAAGCAACACACAGCTGATCAATGTTTTCGCCTTCATCGCCATTGCAGAGGGAGCTACACGCCCTTCTCGTTTCCCTGTTCTTTTTTTGGTAGATTTGATGACAGAAGGTGCTCCTCTAATCTGAAGGTATTGTAAAGTGAGAGCAAACTCACAGGGTTATGGATGTCAGATGTAATTTTTGAGGTTCCAATTCTTATATTATTATGGACGCCGTGTCAAATAAGTTGTTTCATAAATAAATTATTATGGAGGCCTTGTGAAGGAAGTTCTTTTGTCATTTACGGGTCAAAAAATAATAATATTCAACGTTGACACCATTGGACTTTAACATCAATTTAATCATTTTCATATACTAAATATTCCTTAATCCCGTTCACCTGACGAGGCCGTCCCTATCGGCTTTAAGAGATTGGTTGGAAGAAGCTTATTATGAACACGGTGAGGGTCGTCGCTATTAGTTTTGCAAGGCGTGGAGGGGGAAGAAGATTTTAATTACAATAATATATTGTTAGTATATTGTTTTTCGGAGTCCACTAACTTTTAGTGGTGGTTAAAAGTTGTTGGAATCTGGAAAATTTTCAAAAAATTTTGTAGAGGCAGTTTTTAATTGTATTATTGATGTTGAAAATGGATTCAGCATCATCGAAAATGTCTAGAACACCTAAAATTTTGAAATTTAATAACTATAATTTGGATTTCCAAAAATCCTTCTCTCATTTTCTCTAAATATGACTAGAATTTACATAACTTTTTAACCAACTCCTTCGCATGGTTAGACTAAGCATTGACTTTCTGCAAAGCGTGGACGATGCCTGAGCTTAAATCAATTCCCATATATTCAAGTATAGAACAGACATGAAAAAAAAAAAAAAAAGTTGACGACTCCCATGTCCGTCCAATTCCCATTCCCCAATATTCAGGGAATCAGCAACGTGGACGACGGGAATGCAATTTTAATTACTGCAGGAGTCGTTTCTGTTGGCTTTCCAAGGCATGCACTACGGGAAATACAGTGGAATTACGACGGGTCGTTTCTATTGGATTTCCATAAGCCGCCAGGAATACGAATTTAATTACCACCCGGTTTGTACAAGGTTCTCATTATCCAGCAAATAAGTAGCACTCCTTTGATTTCTAAATGGAAAAAGGTAAAATGTATTGTTTATTTGGCACTTTAAATTCTATGACCTCAGACGTAAAATTATTATTCTGTATACTTCTTATGTCCTGTATTTTATCTGGAAAAGGAGTCATTTTCTCCGGCAAACAAGAGAATTTCAACAAGTTTTAAGAGCATACACCCATGATTTAACTTTTAACCTCACAATTAATAATGCAGTATGTTGTATCGGATCCAATTAAACATTTGTATATAGCTAAACTAACTAAAGTATTCACAAATTGCATAGTAAGGAATCTCATGAAATCATTTTTCCGATTTCTAGAATATAGAGAAAAGTTTAGATCTTAATAAACTATTAACATATTATAACATTTATTTTATATATAGTTTAGAGCAAAGTCCTCTTTCAGTGTTTGAAAAAGGATTTTGAGATATCACATTTTTCTAGATCTGTGAAATCCATCCTCTCATCCTCTCATGTAGATTTCAATCATAGTTCATCCCATCAATGTATAGACTAGTGTAATATAGATTGTAGCTATAGTCCATCCATCCATGTTCTTAATCAACTTGTGGAATATAGATTTTACCATAGTACGTCCCATGGAATATAGATTGTTTCCCTAGTTCATCCCATCCATCCCATCCATCTTCGTAATAGACTAGTGGACTGATCACCTCTCATTAAGTCCTTGATTGCAATTGTGCTAACTTCACAGACTTAAACGACAACTGCAAATAATTACATGCATCAACAAATCTTGTTAATTTTGTTGAATTATTCTAAATTCTATGGTGTTATTTTATAAATGAATATTATTCGTATTACAGTTACCTGAAAAATTTTCCTCTCAATTATCAACTATGGTGTTCTTTTATAAGTGAATATTATTCGTATCTCTCAATTATCATAACTATTGCTCTTGAATCATTTTTAGAAGAATCAAAGGTTGAAATGGCTTGTTTATGAAAATAATTGAAACCGCTGACTAATAATATTAGTGCCCTATTACCATTGAATCATTTT
Source organism: Pinus tabuliformis (assembly GCA_031772625.1). Taxonomy (NCBI): domain Eukaryota; kingdom Viridiplantae; phylum Streptophyta; class Pinopsida; order Pinales; family Pinaceae; genus Pinus; species Pinus tabuliformis. The sequence continues at coordinate 1,525,738,293 of CM062818.1, read as the reverse complement.
TAGAAGAACCAAAGGTTGAAATGGCTTGTTTATGGAAATAATTGAAACCGCTGACTAATAATATTGTTGCCACTATCGGGAGAAGCATTCAGAAAGAAAAAATAATAATACAAGAATTAGCCTTATGTAGAAATCAAAATTAGATTTGGTAATGATAAATACAGTATGAAAACCTACACTCGGTAGCATGGTTTTTGAAATCTTTGGTTGTTGAGCGTTGCGCAGATTCTGAAGAAGGTTGTCATGGTTTTCGAAATCTTTGGTTGTTGAGCGTTGCGCAGATTCTGAAGAAGGTTGTCATTTGTTTTGGTTTGCTAATGAAAGTCATGAATAGCCCTTACAACAAATAGTTTATTAGTTAGAGAATGTTAGCTATCATACCATAAGTTGGCATGAATACTAACCACTCAAAATTATGGTAGATTTTATTGGCGAGGCGGGTATAGATGGGTTTATTGTAAACTCTTAATTTAAAATTATTTTTTTTAAATTGTAAGAGAAAATATTTTTTTTATTTCTAAAGTTTAATATTAGGTTATGCATAATTCAAAATTAAATTAATAGAATTTAAGTTGCAAATCCATTGTTAGAGTGCTTCTCGTTTGGTAAGGACTAATACATCCATACAAATTAAATGGATAGTAAACTATGATTAGCATCAATGCATAATAAACATCAAAACACCTATTACACGATACATCTCTCATGTTCATAGAATAAAAGAAAAATATAAAGACTCATTAAATTATAATTTTATTTTAAATTATTATTTTTACTAATAAATAATCAAATGAATTAATAAATAAATTAAACATATATACATTTAAAAAAACATGGAACAAGATTCTTAACCATATATATTATTAATTTGTAAATAAGATTTGTTACAATACCAAGGGCTAATATCATGGCTAATTAATACTCCATGCCCAAAAGACCATAAGTCACTTCAGATGAAACTTGTTCATATCACATTTTTTATAATTAATCAAATTAATTAAAATGGAATAAAGAACGTAACTACTTTAGAGATAAAAAAAAAAACCTTTGATTTGTGTATACTATTATGAATATTATAAAATATTATGTGGAGGTTAAATCTCCACTATCCACTTAATAATTACTGATAATAAAATTGAAATGATTAAATCTCTTTTCAAAAATAAACATGCCTATCGACTTAATTACTACTATATCCATGTTATCTAACAACATCCAATGAAGTAATTACGCTCATACGCGTGTGTATTTTGGAATAGGGTTTCGACAATTTTATAATTTAATTATCAATAGTTATTAGGTGGGTGTTAGGAATTTAACCTCAATGGAATATTTTAAAATATCATAGTAGTATACACAAATTAAATGTTGATATTTATCTCCAAAGTAGTTATATCATTTTTTCCCTTTGAATTAAATAGATTAATTAAGAAAAATGTCATATGAACAAGTATTATATGAACTAACTTGATTTTCTATGTAAATAAAATATAAGACTAAGGTCATGGGACACGTATTCCAAGACCAATGTTGGGAAAAACATAATGATATGTTAATTAATGGCTATTGAAATTGGCAAAGACATAGACAAAGGAAAAGAGATATTAATTGGCATTTATTTATGAAAATAAAGGAAAATAGGAGAAAAGGGAGATGAAGGGTCACAGATTTGCATGAGATGGAAATTAAAGGGAAAATGAAGGAAACTGAAGAAAATAGAGGCATCAATGATAAAAAGGATTTTGAGGATTATAAGACTAAGGTCATGGAACATGTATTGCAAGCTCAATGTTGGGAAAAACATAGTGATATGTATTAGTGGTGATTAATTAATGGTTATTGAAATTGACAAAGGCAAAGAGGCATTAATTGGCTTTTAACTATGAAAATAAAGGAAAATAGGAGAAAAGGGAGATGAAGGGTCACATATTTTAATGAGATGGAAATTAAAGGAAAAATGAAGAAAACTGATGAAAATAGAGACATCAATGATAAAAAAGCTTCTGAGTATCAGTTCACAACGTTTTGTCCGTTCAATTTTGGATTTCTCCTTTATTCTCTCATTCTTTCATACTCTTGCACACTCAGAGTATTTTTGGGGCATTCTTGGAGCACTTTGGCATACATGGTATTTGGAAAAAGAAGGCAAAGGAAAGCACAATAACACAAGAGAACAGTTGAATCAACATCTAGAACTGGATTTGCTCTCTAGGTAACATGCATGTATGATCTCCTTACTAGTTATGGATGCATGACATATGCATGTGATTTTATGGTTATGTGTTGTCACTGACATGGATATTTGCCTAGATTGACAATGGGTTTAGTCTTGCCTTACCATTTCTTGGATTTCTTTGCCATTTCATAACAATCACAATCATGAATAATAAAATGATTGGTGAGATTAAATTAATAGATTAAATTTCACGAATAATAATCACAAACAATTTTTCATACTAATCACAATCCGAATAATAAAATTGAGATTAAATTTCAAAAATTTTATTTAATTACACATAAAGGTGAATGTATTAAGTTTAAAACATTGATTAAGCAAAACGTGCAATCAGGCAAGAAATTCAACCTGACAAGCTCTTCCGATATCAACACGCGCCAACAACAAACCCCTATTTATTTCCGTCACATCCAAGGAAACTAAAATCAATTAAAACTCCTATATCCCAGAGGTTTTCCCGTCTCATTGTAATAACTTTTTTGGCCATTTACATGCCTTTTTTTCAGTTTAGAATCTAAGGATTTTCTCCAATAATGGCTTCAATCGGGAGAAAAATTATAGGAGTCTCATCTCTTCTGACTGCAACATTATCACAAACACGATGTTCAATCGTGAAATATTGCAACCATAAGTAATCGGTAGGAGTCCTTACAAAATATTCAACAAAATTGGGTTTGTTACTCCATGAGCGGCTCCAAACCGGGAGCACCACAAATTATTTAATGCCACCACCAACAATGTAAAGAACCATAATATCAATGCATATGATAATTCTTCTTCAATTCTGGACCTGGAGACAAGGATAAATTGTTCTCAAGATTCACGATAGAGGAGTTAATTGATTCATTGTTTCATCTTAATTTGATCTCTTGCCAACCCATGGTCATGGCCTCAAGCAAGTATGAGCTTTATGAATTGCATATATTTCTGGCTGCTCGTGCTCATTACTGTGCGGGCGAGAACTTTGAATTGGCTTCCCGGGAGTTACGCAGAATCAGGGATCTCGGCTTGAAAGACATTCTCAATAACACAGTGGATGGCGTGGCACTAAACAATGTTGCATGTGACTCCAATCTTAACCATTTTCTTGGCATCGTGTCTTAAATGTATCCGCTTCCTCCCGGAATGGTAAGCATTTGTAAATTTTAATCAATTCTCAGAATGTAGGTTTTTGATTCTTGATTTATAAAAAAAATCTTTTAGATAAATCATATCGTAGTTTTGAGGTCAACCCATTTCGAACCGCTTTATTTGTCTTGATGATGAATCCCGTAAGTGATTTAATGTGATTTATCCTAAAAAGAAGCTTTGTATATTTTAATCCATTGTTGATTTCTTTTAAACTGTTTGCAAAGGTTGGCTTTGAGTGTTCATTTTCTATAACAGCAGGTGAGGTTTTTGTGCATGAAGATAACAACCATCTGTCCTTGGAAGGTACTGGAAAGAGTCAGTCATTTGCTAAGATTGTAGCAACGTTATCCTGAATTCAATCCATCGTGGAAGGAAGAAACTCTTCCGAATCTAGGCATCGATTAGGAAATAGACTTAAATTTAGCAGAGCAAAGACTGTTTCATCTATGCGGAGGCTGTGAAGTCACCTCGCTTCCCTTATCTTACTTTGCCATGCATTGCCATTTGCTTGTTGTGGGTTTTCCCCACTTGATTTTTTTTTATGGGTGCTCATAATTTGTTATGGATGTGGCTTGGAACAAACACCCTGAAACACTGGAATAACTTGGGTGAGTTATATTCCTGGAACCTAGGTTGGGACAAACTCTTTGGAGTCTTTGGAGCCCTTGGTGGGTTGAGTTACTAGTCCGTGGAGCCTGGTTGAACAAACCCTCTGGAGCCCTGGAAGGTTGTGGGTTGAGTTACTAGTTCCTAGAGCCCTCGAAAACGTGGGTAGAGACTGATTTGGTTGGTGTTAGTGATTTTGGACTGTAGAGGTGGAATAACTATGGTTGAGGGTTGAGGTGGTTTTGCCTCTGGAAGCCCTAGTTTGGTTTTTCTTTGGTTTATTCCATGAGATTCCACATTCATATTTGGAATATAATGTGGGGTTGATTCGATGAAAGAGACATTTGGTTCAACCTAATATATGGTTGGGTGGTACGTGGAAGTCCCTAACTTGGTTGATATTTTCATAAGTTAATATGAGTTATTTCCTTATTGTGATCTATGATCATTTGTACTGATTATGTTGACTATATTGTGGCTGAGTTTCCATGGTCTCTATGTCGGTTATTTTCTGGTTATATGATGTGTATTATCTATGGATCTTGTAATGAATTTGTTCAGTCATTGATTGGTTGATGAATATATGGACTAATAGCATTGTTGCAGCTACATTGAGAGGGCATAGGGCCTTCTCAATGATTCTTTGGTGATCTTGTTACATGTTTTTTAAAAAGTATAAATATTTAACATATATATTAATTCTTTTTATAATTAATAAAAACAGTATTTTAAAATAACTATTTATTATGGATTGATGCTTATTGATGTTTACCAACCATTTAATTTATATAATTCTTAATATTTAATAAAGGAATTTTTAAAATTCTTGACAACTTTTAACCATAATACCATGAAAACAAAGACTAAAATAAACATTCGGATACATGAAATATTATTAAATTTATAATAGTAATCCAAACTTACATTCAAAATTATAATTTATATGTAATAAGCAAATTTACTATTTTCATCACTCTAAAATCATTATGTTTATAAAAAAGTTAAGAATAAGAACTTCTAAAATAATTAAGTTTATAAAAAGGTTAAGAATAAGAAACAAAGGATGATTTAACTCAATTTGTATTAAGTTCATATTCCAAAATTCCAACACAACATTACATAAAATGTTTAAAGATTTTATTTATAAAGTTTCAAATTTTAATAATAAAAAAATATGAATAGCACAATTTCACTATTTTCCAATTTCAACTTGAAGTTGAACATTCTTAAATTAGAAAAAAGTGATCTATGAAGATATATTTACGATTTTCTTGAAAATACAGTTTCCCAATCAAGATTTGTTTACTTATAAATAAGAAATTATGAAAGAAAACACAAAATCAAAAGATTTTAAGTTCCATAATCTACTAATATTCATAGTGTGAATTAGATCATGGATGATCTGATTGTTTTTATAAAATTAATAATTGATGTTAGAGACTAGTTCTCTCTTCACAAAAAAAAACACCACATACAATAAAACAATCATCACAGAGTTAGTGTGGAATGTACACCTACACAATCCACCATATGAAGTCTAATAATCAAGCAATTGCATTGTTTGTGCACTCGGTAATTGCATATCATTAAGAGGAAGATATATGGGAAGCTACCAAACCTCCCAATAGAAACCCAAGCCTAAATCTTAATGCCATATCTTCTCCATTGCTCTGTTGGAGAGGTAAATAGCTAAAATGACTCCGCACCAAACTGTATAGCCATAAGCACTAGAAAACTAAATATAGATCCTAGGAATTTGATAATAGTACCTTACGGAATTTTGGCTATGGCATTTAAGCCATTTAAGCTAATGGAATTGTTGTGTGGTATTGTATTTTATTTTTTCTTCGATAAGGAACATTATAGTATTAATTGCTAACCTATGATAGTATTCATTGCTAGCCTATTGCCAATGAGCCTTAGCAGGTGTTCCCATCCGTTCGATTTAAATGTAATGAAATCATATGAACCGAACATCCACATATAACATTGAAAGAAAGGAGCATGAAACTCTTATTTACAAGAAATTTTAATGATTATCTATAGGCAATGCCTTGACACTAAGGGAAACAAGTATTCAATAAAGAAACGAATTCTGCAACGTTTTACCTCATTTTTTCGTGGATTTTCAAGTTATAGGCTCATGTGCTGAATATAAGCTCCTGTAGGTTGAAGAGCTTCAAAATTGTAGTGTTTTGATAGCCAACCAATCGAACCCTAGGACCTTAACATCCATGTTGTACTTGTATATCTGATAAAAAAATTGTCGTCATAAACCAAGACTACTCTCTCCTCGTAGACTTATTTATAGGCCCGTTCCGTATAGTCGTTAAACCTCTAGCAGTTTCATACTGAAAGAACAACTGTTGCTCGGATGCACCAACGATTTATGACCGCGTTGACAAAGAGAAGTAGAAATGGGTCATTTCGCTAGTAAGGGTTGTGCGGAGTGTGGAGGTGCAGAAAGTTTTCTCCACACTCCTCACTCTGCTATCACCAAAACAGTGCAACTAAAACAAGTATTCAATAAAGAAACCAGTGCAACTAAAACATTTATTTGTAAAACTTGACGAATTCTGCAACGTTTTACCTCATCTTTTCCTGGATTTTCAAGTTATAGGCTCCTGTGCTGAATATAAGCTCATGCAGTCTGAAGAGCTTCAAAATTCTAGGACCTTAACATCCATCTTGTACTTGTATATCTGATAAAAAATGTTGTCATAAACCAAGACTACTCTATCCCCGTAGACTTATTTATATGCCCCGTCCGTATAGTGGTTAAACCTCTAGCAGTTTCATAATGAACGAAAAACTGTTCCTCGGATGCACCAAAGATTTATGACCGCGTTGACAAAGAGTAGTAGAAATGGGTGACCGCGTTGACCGGAGGTGCAGAAAGTTTTCTCCACGCTCCTCATTCTGCTATCACCAAACGAAACATGAACTATTATATAGAAAAATTAATAAATGTTACAATGTCAAAATATTTTATAAAAGCTTAACCCATTAAACCTGAACAGCAAAAAGTCGAAGAAGCACTGAGTGCAGAGGTAGCGTTAATTGTGCTGAAGGGAGAGTTGGCTTTGATTGTGCAGACTGCAGAGGTACCCAAAAAGTTTGTGTGGAAGCATGAATAATGATAAATTGTGAAAATGATGGCTGAAACAAAACATTCTCAAATAATAACAAAATACAGATCTTAAATTCCTTGCTACACCCACCATCTTGATAAAGTGCCAATGAATTTATTGTTTATTTAGAGTTTGTAATTAGTAAGGCCCGTATAAGTCCAATAATTTGTCCCGACCACATTGGAATCGAGAAATATTTAAACTTTTGTTAATAAAGTTCCCTTCAACATGATAATTTTTTTTTTTTAGAAATTATCATTTTAATATGGTGAGAGTTTAGTGAAAAGTGTAGATTAAAAAATTCAAATTTAACATGAAATTAACTAAAAAGGAGAGTAAAGGGTATGCTTTTAGAAGTCTGAAAAGTTTTTAATTCACAAATCAAACTAATAAATATATTTATCAGATATATTTAAATTGAGATATACAAATGTATTACAATATATAAATATATATATTTATTTATTTCGGGATTTTTTTATTGGGATCATTCACAATATTGTGTCTTTTGCATTGAAAGAGGAGCTTACCAATAAGATCAAATAAAAACTTAATGCTTAAAAACAAAAGACAAAAAGCCATCTCATTTTCTAAAACTAAATCTAAACGTGAGACAAAATATTTTATTTATTGATGATGATGATGATGGTTAACGTCCACTGAGACCAAACATTGGTCTATCGGATCTAAAGAAACAAATTATTTATTTTGATTTAAGATTTTATTCCTATGCTCAAAAATGTTGGAGAGAAGCCTCCCGAGCTCACTATAATTTTGACATTGTAAAAGGCTAGGAAGGTCAGTATTGTAACAAAGATTATGAAACTGAGATCTAATGTGGTTGTACGGGCACTCTAAGAGGAAGTGGTTTTCATCCTCGATGTTCCTATTCTCACATATATGACAGATCCTTTCCATCCATGGCGTTTTAGGAACTGCCCAACTACCTGTTTCACTATGGAGCTCATGAGAATTCGTTCTCATCTTTGCTATATTAATTTTCTTCTTTGAACTAGTTAAAATAGAGAGATACTTTTGATCTTCTAGGGTGGGGTTGATGACCTTCTTATAATAACTTAATTTTCTTTCAGTGGCTAAATCTTTCTCACACCACATTTTTTCTTTGAACTCAGAAGTAACAATATCTTTAATGTTATTTGTGTTTTGCAATGCATCATTGTTGTTGATGCATTATATTAAAAATATTTATTTAATTATTAAGAAAATTTTATAATAAACATTGCTTTACTTTTTATTTCCTAAAAAATTTTATTTATTGCAAAATTTAGAATCTCAACCCAATTAATTTAATAAAATTTTAAATTACTCTATAAATTAATAGCCTTTTAATGAGAGATACTAAATAAATTTTTATTTTAATTATTAGTATATTAATATTGATAAAAAAATTTAATAATGAAAAATTAACTAATTATAATAATATTGATAATAAATTACTAATAGTAATTTATTAATTAATATTCTATTAATTTTATGATGAAATATATAAAATTATTATGTTAAAGTTAATATTAATATGTACTAAAAAAATTAATTTTTAATTCATTACCATTAAATAATAATGATTATTAATAATTAATAATAATTTTAATTATTTATTAAATTACTAAGTTAATAATGATTAAGAATTAAAATAATAATAATTATTAGGTTTTTTAGTTAATAACAACCAATAATTTATTTTTTTAATGATATATGTTTCATGTTATTTTACTTCTTGATATCTACTCCACGTTATTTTAATTATTAGTATATTAAAATTTTTAAAATGAAATAATTTATCAATTAGTACTTAATTCATAATTATTAATTAAATCTACTTTTTAATGTTTATAATTATTAATTAAATCCACTTATTAATGTTTATAAGAATTTATTTATTGATTTATTTTTGAATCCTAAAAAAAAAAAAATAGGTCACGCAAAAGGGCTCATACTTGGAGTATTGTACCTTAGACGACGTGGAAGTGCCGATATGCCTAATCACCAGAAGCCAATTTCTGCTGATCTCATTCCCACCATCTCTGTTGAGGTTATTCAGACATTTCCTAATCTCAAGCGTCTCTCTGATTTTTCTCTTTTGATAGTGATCTTCCCTCGCGATAATCATGGTGCTCTCGAGATAGACATGATGCTTGGATTTTTAGGAGTGCTCTGCAAGTGCTGAAGTGTGTGATCTCCCATTCTTGATATTTGCTCCATGTTCTTTAAGTTTGGTTTTTAAGGAATGCCCTGTCTCTCCAATATAACGTTTCCTGCAAGATCAATCAATCTTATAAACTCCTTTGAGTTGTTGATGATTGATGCTATCCTTGACAGATCTCATATTTTTCTTGTGATTGTTCCACAAGTCGTAAACTGAGTGAATATGTCCTTCCTTCTTAGAAGCTTGGCATTTTTATTCGTAACCCCTTGAACGAATGGAAGTTAAACTGTTCCGCACTATTCTTTAAGGTCCCTAGGGAGGACCTATCCTTCAGCTCTTTTTATATCATTTTTAATATCTTTTTCTTTGTATCTTATATCTTTAAAGACGGAGGTTAAGTGCTTAATCTCTTCATCAAGGTGATCGACGTCGGAGATTCTGAGGGCTTTAACAGCAAGAGTTTTAAGGACCCCAAAATTTTGGGCTGGATGATGGTACGAATCAGCATGATGGTAGCTCTCAGTGTGGGGTTTCTTCCTAAAGGCTTGGTGTCCCAAATTGCCATCGTCCTTTCTGCTTACGAGGAAATCTAAGAATGGAATTTTACCTTTTTCCTCAAGTTCCATAGTAAACTTAATTTCTGAAGAGATAGAGTTAAGGTGATTAAAAAAGCTTCTAAAGCTCTGTCATACCATGGGTCCATTTTAAGTTAGTGTCGTCAACAAATATTTTCCACCATGCTAGTTTCAAGGGATAAGAGTCTGGAGCTTTTTTCTCAAAACACTCCATGTTTAAATTGGCGACTATTGGTGAGAGGGGGAAACCCATTGCGACCCCATATATCTGCTCATAGTAACTCCCTTGAAAACTAAAGAAAGTGGAATGCAAACAAACTTCTGCAAGTTTTGATGTTTCTGGATCAGTAACTTCTTTTATAACATGAACAACCTCATCAAGGGGATCTTGATTAATATGGATTCTACGTCAAAACTAACCAAGATTTCATCCTTATGAACATTCTCAATTTTGATTAGTTTTACGAAACCATTAGTCTTTTATAAAAGAGTTTGTGTTTCCAACTAGAGGTTTCCGAATTAGTCTTTTATAAAAGAGTTTGTGTTTCCAACTAGAGGTTTCCGAATTTTCGCAACATATTTAGCTAATTCATGGGTGGGGGATCCAATGGTATTAACTATTGGTCTTAGATGGATCCCTTCTTCATGAATTTTGAATGAATAATTTAAAGTGCTTGGTCAACCTAAGTTATGTTTAGCAAAACATGGTAACTATAATACATACTAAAATACAATTACATTGTCATCCATAATAACCAAATTATAGTAAAATTTTGCAATAGATTTTGAGGAAAATATGAAAATCAAATCATGAATATGACTTTAAAAAAGGGAATCTTTTTTTTTCATAGAGATTGATAAACTTACTTATTATGGAGTTGATCAATGACATTATCATATTTGGACAAAACAACTTTACTTTCATCAAGAAAATATGATATTGAAAATATCACAAGAATTATATGTATCGCTATCTTGGAAAGGCTTTGAAAAAATGTAGATCATCATATATTGTCTAAAAACAATTATCTTATCTACGCTGATAAAAAAAAAAAAAGGAGAGAATAATCATGTTAGATTCCTAAAACTAAGTTCATATATATAAAGCTGGTTTAAAATAAAACAACATTGAATAATCTCTAAATAAAAACTCAAAAATATAAATTCAAAAATTCTCACCTCATTGCATAAACTTACCTTACTCATGAGAGAATTGGAAAGGAATTTGTAAACTCAATAATACTAAAATTTAAATTTAATCATATTTGACTATTTGAATGTTTATTAAAAAACAATTAATTTCAAATTATCAAAATTCTCCACTTATCTTTTATCTCCTATTTTTTTTAATATATTAAACTAGCAATTGCACCACATGTTGCAAAAGAAATGTTGTAAGGTGGTAGCATAGGGAAGAGTAACACGGAGGAAAGAAGACGTCATATAATTTGTAGTTTGTGCTTATACAAGATATCCATAAGACTGCAGTAAAGGAACTGGTATATAAAGTGAATGCAATAATCTGATTCCTTATACTAATTCAGAAATCCTAAAGGCACTCTCTCACATTGGCATTAAGGTCTTTGTCATGGTCAAAAATGAATACATTGCCAATGTGTTGGCCAGCCAATGATTTACAGACAAATGGGTGAGGAATAATGTTTTTACTTCTATCTTGCAACAAGGATCAATATAGTACTGGCGGGAAATTAAATTTTATCACACTACAACTACCGACCTAGTACCATATAGTACATGCTATGCTTAGAATCAGGCAAGCTCTGCCTAGATATTAGTTGCATCATATCAAGGTAGAAACCCCTTTGGCTATGGATGTGGTCAACACTTTATTTCCTCTGTCATCTGGTGCTTTTCGGGATGATGTTGCAGAGACTATCGTGAAACCAATGCTTGAGTTTCTGAGTTTATTTGCGATTGTAGAATTTCCCACTATAGATCAACAGATTATGCAATATACTAAAGCAAAATACAAGATCTACTTCTACAACAAACTTGCGGAAGCTTAATTGGTTATGAGCAATATCAAATATAACACATATAATATAGAATGAGAAAGTGATCACATATGAACACAGAAGAATACTCTAGGGAAAGCCTTAGCTAGAAACCCTGATCTCTGTAATATCATACAAGTGGAAATATGTCTGGATTACACAAAGCTTTAGCTCACAAGCTATCCAACTCTTAGTACAATCCTACAGTATAGCTCATAGACTGAATCAACACAACATATGCCTTCCCTCAACCCTCCAAGCCTCCTATTTCCTTGTGCAGTTTCTCCTGTGGTCCAATGCTGACACCTATGTGAATTTACCTCTCACACAACACATTAAACTCAAAAGTAACTATGCAGTCCTTAAGGAGATTATTCTTTATGCATGGATGAGTTTCCTATATAGGAAAAATCCTCCAACTGATAGTACATTGTGCCTTCCTCTGATCTCAACTAGGTCTCTGACTGAAATGACATGCATGAGTTATTTATGACAGAATATTAAGTTATCTGAAGTGCAGCAGTTACATGCATGCATGCATTAACTAACTAAACTCACAATCAGTTCCACAAATTGTTGGAACTAATCTAACTAGACTTAACTCAGTTAACTGAGCTAACTAATTACAACTCAAAGTACAACTCATCCTGATCTCCTTAATTAAGGGATAACTTCCTCAATCAAGGGAGAAATTGTTGCATGTCTTCACATAGACTTCATGTTTGATTTCCTACAACTAATTAACTCAAGATGAATTAATTAATTATTTTACAAACAACTGCTAAGATCAAATTAAAATTTTAATTCTCAATTTTAGTTCAGGGACTAACTCAAATTGGAATGTATCCCTAAATGCTATTTATAGCAATGCTATTTTTAGAACTTCTAGTTTTTAGCATTTCTTGTTTCTATTTTCAACACTCCCTCTTAACAAGAAATGGATTATCAGTCACCCCAATCCTATCTCTGTGGAACTTGAACTTGCATTTTGACAATGCCGTAGTCAAAATATTTTCATCCTATTCCTTATTCGAAACATATAGCAACAACATGATCCTCTTCACGACACAGTCTCGAAGATGATGATACCATAAATCAATGTGCTTGGACCTGTCATGAAATACTGGATTCTCAGAGAGTTTGATACAACTCTGATTATCGTAGTAGATCACAGTTGGATCCATCCTCTCACCAAACAATCCCACTAGAATCTTCCACATCCAAATGGCCTCACATTCTGCCTGACTGGAAACCATGTATTCAGCCTCTATTGAGCTAAGTGCAACTAACCTCTATTTCATGTTGTACGAGGAAACTGCAGCTGAATCAAGGTTGAAGATTCCTCCAGAAGTGCTCTTCCAGTCTAATGGACTCCCTGCCCAATCTGCATCAGTGAATCCTTGAAGCTTCACTCCCTCTATCCATCTATACCACAATCCATATTGAGATGTGGCTCTGAGGTATCTCAGCACATGCTTCACTGCCTTCCAAAACAACTTGGTAGGTTGAACCATATCTTGACTTAGTTGGTTCAACGCAAAGCATAAGTCTGGTCATGCGTTCACTAGATACACCAGTGAACCCAAAAGCTGTCGATAAATAGTAAAAGCTACTACCTCACCTGAAGTAGCATCCTCCTTCCTCTAGTTACCATCTAGAGAAGTTTGCATGGGCTTGCACTTCTCCATGTGGAACCGCTTGAGTATCTCATTGGCATACTTGCCTTGAGACACAAACACTTCCCCATCCTTCTGCCACACTTCCATGCCTAGAAGGTAGTGCATAAGAGCCATGTCTTTCATCTCGAACTCTCTTGCAAGGTCCTCCTTGCAAGACTTGATCAACTGATCATCACCTGTCAAAATCAGATCATCGACATAAAGAACAATGATCAATGGCTTACCTTCTACCATGATGTGGTAAAGGTTCGCATCTGATTCACTCTTGGTGAAGCCCAATCTGGTGAAATAGTTGTTGATCCTGGTGTACCAAGCACGAGGTGCTTGCTTCACCCCGTACAGAGGCCTCTTTAGTCAGCACACATGCGACTCACAATCGAAGGTCTCAAAAACTTTCGGCTGCTCAATGTACACCTATTCCTCAATCTTCCCATTGAGGAACACAATCTCCACATCCATCTGATGGATCTTCCAACCCATCTGAGCTAATAGTGCCAACATCGATCTGATAGATGAGTACCTTCCTACAAGAGCAAAAGTCTCATCGTAGTCGATCCCCTTGACCTGTGAGAAACCACGGGCAACAAACCTTGCCTTATGTTTCTCAACACTGCCATCAAATGTCTGCTTTACCTTGTAAAGCCATCTGGAACTCACCACTGACTTGTCTTGAGGTCTTGGGACAACATCTCAAACATAGTTTTGAATGATGGAGTCATACTCCTCCACCCTAGCATCAACCTAGACTGGTTGTTGCACTGCCTCCTCGAATGAAGAAGGTTTGGACTCTACACACTCCCCAACCAGGGCCATGTAACTAGTGTACAGCTCGGTTGACCTCCTCTGTATGCGCTGAGAAGATGGTTGTCCCACATTCTCTCATGCATCCAACATCAACTTGTCAGCTTCCCTTGAGCGTTTCCGCCCATCTCTGGAAGACTTTGCATGTGTGGATGTCTCCACTCTCAGATCCTCTGCATGCGACTGCTCTGCATCAGTATGAGGCTCCTCCACCTTAGGAATTGAAAGTTCCTCCTCTGCATGCAATTTGAGCACCCTCTCAAGTAATACTCGCATGGTTTTCTGCTCATCGAACTTCAGATCTCTGCATACCATTGTCCTCTAACTGGTAGGCAAGAACACCTGATAGTTGTGGGGTGTATCAGTGTACCCCACAAGTATCCCCAACTCAGCTGTTGGATCTAGATTCTTCCGGGCATCTTTGGTCACATGGCAATAAATTGATGATCCAAAGATCCTAAAGTGACTCACATCTGGTTGCTTCCCGGAAAAGGCCTCCATAGGTGTCTTCATTCCCGGTATATGGTGCGGGCTTCTATTCTACATGTATACTATTGTATTGCATGCCTCAGGCCACAAATGAAGTGGTAGGCTTTAGTCATGCAACATCGCTCGAGCTGCTCCCACAATTGATCTGTTCTTCCTTTCGGCCACCCCATTTTGTTGTGGTTTATGGGGTGTCATCAACTCCTGTTTAATTCTTTCTGCTGCAGAGAAGTCCTTAAACTATTGGGATATATACTCTCCACCATTGTCGCTACACAAGGCTTTTATTTTCTTTCCATATTTTTTCTCTGCCAAGGCTTTGAACTCACAAAACCTCAAGAAGGTCTCATCCTTCTTTTGCATAAAGTAGATCCAACATCTACGAGAAAAATAATCAATAAAAATAACATAGTACCTTTGTTTAGCAGTGGAGGCTGTAGAGAATGGTCCAAAAACATCTATGTGAACTCACTCCAGGATTGCTCCAGCTCTACTTTCTCGATCCTGAAAGGAATATTTCGCATACTTGCCCAAGGTACAACCTTTGCATGTGCCCGTCTGCTCCAGTTTTCCTTTGGGAAGTTTGGTAGAAATCTTCTCCATGATCTTCAAGGCCCCATGGTGCAAGTGGCCCAATCTTCTATGCCATAGCTCACCAACATCTTGGCTCTGCACCAACTCTACTTTGGAAATCAATTCAGCACAGTTGTCTACCTCCAGCTTGTAGAGATTCTTTACTCGAATCCTAATCCTCCTAGTCTATCCAGTGCCGATATGCCTCAGGAATAACTTTCCTTTGGTAAAGACTACATCATATCCTTTGTCTTCTAGCATAGAAATGGACACAAGATTCTTCTTCAGACTTGGTACATACTTTACATCAGTCAAGGTGAGATGAGCTCCATGCTCCCTTTGAAACACAACCATACCTTCACCTGAAACACGGTACTTTCCATCATCACCCATCTCGATCCACATCTGGAGATCTTTCTCCTCAAAGGTACTGAAAAATGTGGAACGAAGCTCCACTGTCTAGGTACTAAACACATCCCACCATGTATGAGATCATGCATGCGATGAGAGAGAAATCCAACTCGAACTGTGAGGCCAGTGCCTCACCATCTGATCCCCTTGAGGATCCCTTCTTGGATTTCTTCTGTGGACAATTCGTAGCATAATGGCCTGCCTCATGAAAATGAAAGCATCTCACTTTTTATTTGTCAATCTTCTTCCCACCATGGGAAGAGCTGGATTTCGAATGGGACACCTTCCCTTTCCCTTTCCTCGCCTTACTCACTAAGGCTAGATTTTCTTCATCATCTCGCTTTGATGAAGATCCATCTCTGGTGCTTCTTCTTATCTCCTCTTGCAATAGATCCGACCAAAGTCATTCCCAATCTGGCATTTTCTCTCTTCCATTTAACGAGTCTTGGTAGCTATGTCAGCTCTTAGGATGACCAAGGAGAGAAAGACTCACCATGTCATCATCAGCTGTCATGATCCCTACACTTCCAAGCTCATCCCTGTAGGTGGTGACCTTGTTCAGATATGTAGAGATCAAATCGCCCTTTTCACACTTGATTTTTCGAAGCTTGTCTTTCAGCGCCAGCTTCCTCTCGTCGTTGCTATTCTAATATAGATCTTTCAAATGTTTTCCACATAGAAAACAGTGTCTCCTTCCCATGGAGACTCGAGACTATGTGTTCTCGAACTCCCTCCTAGAGGATTCTCCTCGCTCTAGCCACACATTTCTTCCATTCCGCCAATTCTGTAGCATTAGTTGCTGCCAGCTTGGGGACTTCTTTATCAATGAAGTCCTTTAGACCGTTGTCCTCTAATACTGCTTCCATGCGATCCTCCCAGGCTATATAATTCAAGCTTCCATCAAGGGCATACTCGACTCTTAAACTGTTGAATGCCATTGGTGAAATTTGAGATGTGATAAGAATTCAATTTCTATAATCAGGAACTTCAAACTTCAAACTTATCACTTCTTTGTATACTGTTCTTCGCTTTGATCACCTTTGCTCTAATACCATGTAGAATTTCCCACTGTAGATCAACGGATTTTTTTATGCAATATACTAAAGCAAAATACAAGATCTACTTCTACAACAAACTTGCGGAAGCTTAATCGATTATGAGCAAGATCAAATAGAACACATATAACAGAGAATGAGAAAGCAATCACACATGAACATAGAAGAATACTATGGGGAAAGCCTTATCTAAAAACCTTGATCTCTGTAATATCATACAAGTGGAAATATGTCTGGATTACACAAAGCTTTAGCTCAAAAGCTATCCAGCTCTTAGTACAATCCTACAATACAACTCACAGACTGAATAGACACAACATATGCCTTCCCTCAGCCCTCCAATCCTCTTATTTCCTTGCGCAATTTCTCCTGGGGTCTAATGCTGACACCTGTGTGATCCGGATTTTAAACAGGAACGCAACAAATTACAAAGATAACCATAAACACAAAGATGCAGTGGAAATAATACTTCATTTCATTAATGTAAAATACTGAGATATGCTTACAAACAGAAAATGGAAATAAACAGCTAGGGCGATGGTAGCTTATCTCTAAGAAGAGATGTGGTGGCTACATGCCTCTGAACTATGTTACAATGAGGCTCGAAGGCCTATTTATTGTTGAGAAACAATGGAAAACCCTTAACATCCCAAAACCTAACCCTAGAGGATGAAACGCCAAATTGTGGGCCCCATTTTGGGTAAGTTGGTACATCAACTTCCCGGGGTCGTAACTTTGGCACCCAATCTTCGTTTGACGCGTGCAATAGCTCGTTAGAAAGATTTATCTGAGGGCTACAACTTTGGGAAGAGAAAAATTGGTCCATGGACCCATGTTGCTCCAAGATTTCCCAAAAAACGTCGTTTAGGGCCTCAAAACAGCTCCGGAAGTTTAGGACCCAAAAAACAGCTAAAAATAGTAAATTGTGCTACAATTATAGAAACTGAAAAACTGAAAGAGATAGTTGTGGGGGTCCAAGTGAGATAGGTGGGTGGCCACCAACATCCACGAGGATCATTCCTCCCCCCTTAGGAAGCAATGGTCCCCATTGCGTTCATTCCCTCCATCTACTGAGCTTGGTCCTTGGTGCATTGTTCTGCAACTTTTAATGTGTCCAATAATGGTGGGAAGCTTGGTCGATGACGGTCCAAATTGAACACTTGGTGGTGCAAGCAAAGGAATGGAGGAATGTTGTGCTCCAAAGCATTGTTTCCCACACCCTTGTCAATGCTGTAAGGACCATGTTGGACTGGTCCAAGCTTCTGATGGGCTCTTGTCAAACATTCCTTTTGCAGATGCAACCAGACTTTGTCGCCCACCTGAAACTTGTGTGGTACACCTGTGGGTGAGGAGAAGTTGTTCCTGTGTTCTGTCATGACCGTATCACTTTGTTGTTACTGCTGCGTGGAGGAACCCTTCGCGGGGTCATGGATGTGGTCACAATCTTCCCCTTCCTTTGGGAGCGAATCAGATAGAAAATGAATTTCCTAGTCTGGGATATGAGCTTGCTACCTCTCTTAGTAGAGATCAAAGAGGTGGTGGTAGGCGGGGCTACCTTCGGTATCCTGTATAATGAATTATCCAAAGAAATAATGATAGCATGGGGCCTTGACTCATACACAGCATGTCACCTCCACAAGTATGGCTGGCCTAGTAATACATCACAAACATCCAGAGGTGCAACATCACACAATACCTCGTCTGTGAAGGGCCTCATGCTGTAGGGAAGGCAGCACTGCTGGCGAAATTTGAGATCTCGTCCTTCATGAAGCTACCCGATACTATACGGTTGCGGGTGTGGTGTAGTCGTAGGCCCAACCTCTTCACGACCTCTGCTGAAACGAGGTTCTTTTGGCTGCCACTATCGAAAATGAATTACAGTGGTGAACCCTTCACCCACGTCTGTGAGTGGAAAAGACGTTCCCCCTCCTCTGGATCTTTGGGCTCGTTCTTCTGGATCTTGGTGGTGGCAACAGTGATGTTGGGCTCTACATCAATGATCTGCTTCCCTTTGCCATTCCCCTTGCAGGGTTCTGACTCAAGGTCAGAACATGTATCTCATGCTGAAGCCTTCAACTCGGCTACCAGCGACTACTTGGTCCCACACTAACTTGCGTTATGAGTGGGACTCTTATGGAACTCACACCACTTTCCTGTGTCCTTCTTCCACTTCGTGGTGTTGTTCTTTTCTTGCGGCTTCAATAGGTTGTCTTGGGTCATCCCGCCTTGGCTTTGTCCTTTGGTCTTCGGATTTGCAGATCCAAAGTCTCGCTTCTTCTGTTTGAACTTTTTCTCAATTTTGATAGCGTATCGACACGTCGTGCCAAGCGAGGAGATGTTCAGGAAATCCATCTCTTCCTGGATGTATCTATGTAGGCAGTCGCGGTATTTGAGTACCAAATGCAGCTCAGAGTCCTTAATACCCAACTGTGTGCGAAGGGTATGAAAATGTTTATGAACTCTGGCACATCTTGGTCCCTTCCCTACCGTAGTGTGGTCCATTTGATGTATTTGTCCTCATAGTTTTTGACAGGGTAGTACTGCTCCTTGATGGCATCCCGGAATGAATACCAAGTGTGTGTGGCTAAAAATAGTGAGCCTGTGCTTTCATTCTTCTACTCACAGTAGGTTTCCCACCAGTCCTTGACGTGGGAGGTTGCTTTGAGAAGAGCAAAAACAATCTTTTCCCAACTCGAAAATTCATGAACAGAAAAATACCCATCTAGCAGATTTAACCATTTATCTACGGCATATGCGTCTATTTGACCCTTGAAGATGGGGATTTCAAAATTAACTTGTACCTTAAACGGTGTGGCGTTTCCAGAGTAGCTGTTGGAAGCCAATGTGTCGCCTCTAGGTAGCCGCTGAAAGATCTGCAGAAAGTTTTCCATCATCGCGTTCCTTTATTGCTCGAGGGCTTCTTCAAGCAATATTTTGACAGGATCTCCTGCCCCCTCATCTTTCTTTTCATCCGCCATGGTAGGCCATCAGGTTTTGCGAGGCTGGTCTTGCAAAGGTTCGACTAGTTCAAGCTCTAACTCCTTATATCCCGACCTTGTTGGGGACATGCAAAGAAAAACAGAGAAAAATCAGACCGCTCTGATACCACTGATCCGAATTTTAAACAGGAATGCAAAAATTACAGAGATAACCATAAACACAAAAATGCAGTAGAAATAATACTTCATTTCATTAATGTAAAATACTGAGATATGCTTACAAACAGAAAATGGAAATAAACAGCTAGGGCAATGGTAGCTTATCTTTGAGAAGAGATGTGGTGGCTACATGCCTCTGAACTGTGTTAAAATAAGGCTCGAAGGTCTATTAATTGTTGAGAAACAATGGAAAACCCTTAACATCCCAAAACCTAACCCAGAAGATGAAACGCCAAATTGTGGGCCCCATTTTGGATAAGTTGGTACATCAACATCCCGAGGTTGTAACTTTGGCACCTGATCTTCGTTTGACACGTGCAATAGCTTGTTATAAATATCTATCTGAGGGCTACAACTTTGGGAAGAGCAACATCGATCCATGGACACATGTTGCTCCCAGATTTCCCAAAAAACATCTTTTAGGGCCTCAAAACGGCTCCGGAAGTTCAAGACCCGAAAAACTGCTAAAAAAAGTAAATTGTGCTACAATTACGGAAACTGAAAAATTGAAAGAGACAGTTGTGGGGGTCGAAGTGGGATAGGTGGGTGGCCACCAACATCCACCTGGATCACTGTGTGACTTTACCTCTCACACAACACATTAAACTCAAAAGTAACTGCGCAGTCCTGAAGGAGATGATTCCTTCTGCATGGATGAGTTTCCTATGTAGGAAAAATCCTCCAACTGATAGTACACTATCCCTTCCTCTGATCTCAACTGGGTCTTTGACTGAACTGACATGCATTAGTTATTTATGAGAGGATATTCAATTATCTGAAGTGCAGTAGTTACATGCATGCATGCATTAACTAACTGAACTCACAATTAGTTCCACAAACTGTTGGAACTAATCTAACTAGACTTAACTCAATTAACTGAGCTAACTAATTACAACTCAAAGTACAACTCATCCTGATCTCCTTAATTAAGGGATAACTTCCTCAGTCAATGGAGAAACTGTTGCATGTCTTCACACCGACTTCATGTTTAATTTTCTACAACTAATTAACTCAAGATGAATTAATTAACTATTTTACAAACAACTGCTAAGATCAAATTCGAATTTTAATTCTCAATTTTAGTTCAGGGACTAGGTAAAATTGTAATGTATCCTGAAATGCTATTTATAGTAGTGTTATTTTTAGCACTTCTCTTTTTTAGCATTTCTTGTTGCTATTTGCAATAGTCCCTCTCAATAAGAAAGGGATTATCAGTCACCCCAATCCTGTCTCTGTGGAACTCGAACATGCATTTTGACAGTGTCTTAGTCAAAATATCTGCATCATGTTCCTCGGTCGAAACATACAACAACAACATGATCCTCTTCACCACACAGTCTCGAAGATGATGATACTAGATATCAATGTGCTTGGACCTATCATGAAATACTAGATTCTCAGGGAGTTTGATACAACTTTGATTATTGCAGTAGATCACAGTTGGATCCATCCTCTGATCAAACAATCCCACTAGAATCTTCCGCATCCAAATGGCCTCACATGCTGCATGACTGGCAGCCATGTATCCGTCCATGTATTCAACCTAAGTTATGTTTAGCAAAATATGGTAACTATAATACATACTGAAATAAAATTACATTGTCATCCATAATAACCAAATTATAGTAAAATTTTGCAATAGATTTTGAGAAAACTACGAAAATTAAATCATGAATATGACTTTAAAAAAGGGCATCTTTTCTTTTCATAGAGATTGATAAACTTACTTATTATGGAGTTGATCAATGACATTATCATATTTTGACAAAACAACTTTAATTTCATCAAGAAAATATGATATTGAAAATATCACATGAATTATATGTATCACTATCTTGGAAAGGCTTTGAAAAAATGTAGATCATCATACATTGTCTAAAAACAATTATGGTATCTACATTGAAAATAAAAATAAAAATAGGAGAATCATGTTATATTCCTAAAACTAAGTTCATATATATAAAGCTAGTTTAAAATAAAACAACATTGAATAATCTCTAACTAAAAGACTAAAAAATATAAATTCAAAAATTCTCACCTCATTGCATAAACTTACCTTACTTATGAGAGAATTGGAAAGGAATTTGTAAACTCAATAATACTAAAATTTAAATTTAATCATATTTGACTATTTGAATGTTTATTAAAAAACAATTAATTTCAAATTATCAAAATTCTCCACTTATATTTTATCTCCTATTTTTTTTAATATATTAAACTAGCAAAAGATAATTCTTCTTGAAGAGCCTCTCAAACTCGTTCCAAGTCAAGTCATCTTCCCAAATGCTTTTAACATTCTTCACATCCTCCCACTAGATATATGCTTTCCCTTTAAGATAGAAAGTGGCTATCTTTGCTTTCATGTTCTCTAAATAATCGTGCAATTTGAAGAAATTCCTCATATCAAGAAACCATGCCTCTGCATCCTGTGATTTATTCATCTCTCCATCGAATGTAGGTGGCTTTTCTTTATTAAAATCATCCAACAAATATCCCTTATCACTCCTCCTATAAGGATGATAGCGATGACAATCATAATGCCTATCAGAACTATAACTAGAATAGTACTTGTGTCTATCACCCCTCCTATCCAGAGTATCCAATGACCTGTCATCTCTGATCGTGTCCTCTCCATCCAACCTGTACTCACCATGAGACCTGCTGCCATATACCCCATTAGTTTTTTCCACTTTCTCATGGCTGAACTGAAATGGTCCCTATCACTGCAATTCTAACAGGCTTTGAAGTATCACTACATTCACCTCTACTTGTTTCTCTTATGCCTGCATGATTATGTCATTGTCTTCCTTGCAACTCCTTATTTCTTACTCTAAGCTTCTTAGTGTCTTTGCAAAATCAGAAGAGTGCCCAACACCACCTTCCTCATTTGATCCATAGGGAGAGTCTCGAGAACTGTAGTCTATCATCTCTCTACTCACCTTTAATAGTCTTCATGCAAGGTATGTCATGTCATCTAAACCAAATCACAATAAACCAACATACCTTGGCATAATTTGGGGAGGATACCTTATATGCAAGATCAACAAATCAACATCATACATGTATAACATAATCATGAAAACATATAGAAATATAACACATAAGCATGTAACCATATATCCATCATTCTAAATAGAGTCCATTCATCAATGCATGACCATATCAACTACACATACCATGACCTCATTTATGAATACAACAACCATACCAATGTATACTGACAATACACAAGCATAAACAACATGTAACGAATGATACACTCATGACAAAACACTTCACAATAACAACATCCTCTTTCACATGGCCACATAACTACAATAATGACCACCACCATGCATATGAAGCAAGCATATAGACCACAAGGATTATTAACACACGTAAAACAAAGATGAATGCATGACCAACACATAACCCATCCAATCTGAGGGGTGAACCATGCTCTCATACCACTCTATAATGCCATCCTCCCACATCTACCAAAGTAATCGGCCATTTGGGCTAAACATCTGATGAGAAGTTACCATTATATGACTCAATCTCCTAAGTGACCTTCAGGAAGTAGAATCGACATAAACACACCATACCAGACCTTCTACACCTAATATAGGTCTCCCAGAGTGCATCCCATTCATTCCCCTCACCAACCCATGGGTCACATTGAACTTTTAGACCACTAAACCCCTCGACACTCCCTTGATATCGACAAGGGTGCATCTGAGGACCTTTGGACACATGCACAACATGGGTATGCCAATGTACATGGAATTTTCTGCTCAAACCCGTGCCTGCAACTTTGAGAATTGAGGCACTTTTCAAGCCCACAATCTAGGTCACTACCCAAAAACCCCTGTAGTTTTAAGAATCCATAAATTTCATTATGATAAGACTTATGAATCAAAAACTGACTCCAAGACTAGGCCTAACCATCCCCAACTGGGGCTGACATTTTTCCAAACACTTGGCATCAATGAAATCTACAAGAAATGAATACAAGATAGAGCATAAATGACTGAAAACTCATATGGAACTTGACAATAAGGATCACCACCCACTTCCCTTAACTGTTTTGACATCAATTAGGTCATGCATCCATTATCCTTTCAGTTACAAGTAAATACATGAAATAACCATGAAAATAACTAGTCGCATAACCATGCTTATAAAAAACATTAAACCATGAAAATAACAATGAGATAAAAAACATTAATGCCACATATTAACAAGTACAAAAGCAAGAGAGCATAGCTTTTATTAAACATAGGCGAAGCTAACCAGGTTCAGGACTTCCACATACCACCTGACCGTAGACATGGTTGAACCAAATATTTCTTTCAACTAGCCACCCCCATGCCATATTCCAAGCATGAATGTGGGATCTCATGGATAAACCAATCCAAAAACAACCAAGGGAATTCAGAGGTTAAACCACCTCCACCCTCACCAAACCGCGATCTCACCAAAACCAGCATCGCGATCACAAAACCAAATCGAGCTTGGAATGCCTCCAGACTCCATCACTATCCTTGATTAATTTTCCGTCTCCTTTTCTCTCAGGCTTTACCACAATCCACACTAGATTACTAGGCCCTAAACTGACACACCAGTCTCTAAGGCTTTATAGCAATCCACACCAAATCACTGGGCCCTAAACAAAAACTCCACCCTCAGGCTTTACCATGTATCCCGCCAAAACTAGTCAAGGGATTCCTAGTCCTTTGGGGATTTTCCTGAGACCAACTCTGCCACGGATTATGAAACCATCTGTCAATTCCAAAGCTCAAAACCGAGAAAATAATCCGATCATACCATGGCTATCCGTAAAAAGGCAAGGCTAGACTGAAAACCATTGTCATAACTCGACAAAACCATGCCACTAATAGCGTGAGAACCATATACGAACATGCAAAGTCATGCATGTCAAAACCGGCTAGGAAATCAAACATGAAATATCTTACCTGCAAGTATTCCTACTAAAGCTTCTTGATCCTACTCTTCCTTGCTTGATCATTTCTTACCTTCCTTTCCTTTGCTTGCTTTTTCCTTCCTTTCTCCAAAGCTAGAGTGCTCCAAGGAAAATCTAAGTGTATAAGAGTGAGAGAGAGAGAGAATAATGAGGCGCTCCAAAATTGAACTAAAAAAAGGTACCAACTAATCCTCATAAACCTTTTTATCAATGAGGCCTTTATTTTCTTCACTTTCTGTTATTTTCCTTCAATTTCCTCCTCACATGAAACTTGTGACCTTTCACCTCCATTTTCTCTTATTTTCCTTTATTTTCATAAATAAATGTGTCAAAAATATTTTTTTTCCTTTTTAATGCCTTAGCCATTGTCTTTTCCAATTTCCCTTAGCCATAAACACATCTAGTCATGCCCACTAGGATATCTTTGCCCAATATTAAGTTTTCAATAAGTGTCTCTAAACCTTGGTCTTATTTTTACTTTATTAAATTTTATTACATGAATTTTTAACCAGGGGTTGTTACACTATGAGCGGAATATCTATTTCAACACCAATGGATTTTATGTCATTCATAATGGATCTTACTTCTTAAGCTAAGATAAAATGGTCATCATTTTTCAATTCAATATTGAACAACTTAATCATCAACTAAACAAATTCAAGTTAAGAGTGTGAGTCATACAATTCCTTTAACATCTTTAAGGCTTCAAAGACATTTAAAAATCATGAAATATGTCGACTCACGTCTTCATTTACTAACACTGCAATCAAGGCATAGGCCTTGCTATTCTTGTTTTCCCAAATGGAAAGCTCCTTATCTGAAGTAGGATTTTTTGGTGCATGGTCTCATTCTCCTTCACAAACTCCTTTCCACAACTCATTAAAAATCAAAGTGTTCTTTATCTTCCTGGACCACTCATGATAGTTCTCTTTGCCAAACAGAACTACTCCCACAATGGAGATGAGTGAATGCATCATCAAAAATGACTATGTGTTTTTGATTTTCAAAATAATGTAACCATTATCTTCTTGGGCAAAAGATTGATTTAATTATGTAGATGGTAAAACTCCACTTTTCACTCTACCAAGTCAATATTTTATTTTTTCATGTGTAATATACCACCACTCCTAACATAATATACCACTCAACTTATGCAATATAATAAATCAATGTGCACTTCATGTCATTCATAATGTATTATATAACATATGTAACCTTTAAATTTTTTTATTCAAACCATGGCATTGAATTAAGTGCCACACTACCACTCATATATGCACTTTCCATATCATATATATGTCATACATATCCTTTTAAAAAGACGACTATTGAAACCATATCATACCTCCATGGAAACATATTTGACCCAACACAATGTTAAAAAAAGGAATTCAAATCACATTGTAGCACAAGGGATATATGTACCCAAAAATAAAGTGCACCTCATGGCCTTCACTGCGCACTTGAGTAAAAAAAAAATGCTTCAACACACAGGTATCTATATTCCATGCACAAAGTTAGCAATGCACAAGGGAAATGCCAAATGTAGTTACCATACCCAACACCATTGCTCAGTCATTTAAGCACATGTATCCATAGAATATCATTTGCAAACACATGGAGTATACAAAACCATGCATACACAGGTTCAAAGTATATTTGGCATCATCGCACGACCTCCACCAAAAAATACATACCATTTTCAATGAAGAACCACCATGGTCACAATTAGCACAAACTTAATGCCCAATTTAAATGGTTAAATGCACAGACAACTTCCAAATGCATCACGACAAACATACTATCGACCTTTACATCCCAGCAAAGGTTTGTTCAACACATAAAGCCATCAAGCAAGGATGCAGAGTCACACATCCTTCAAAAGCATATACACACTCACTAAATGCAGGCAAATAAACAGTTAAGGAGCCCATAGTCTTCACAACGCTCACCAAGGAAAAAAACATGTCATTAATGGATGGACAGAGGATACAAAGAATAAGACAAAGAATTTGCAGGAGTTATGATGTAGAAAATTAAATTACGAGCTGACTTTGACACCATGTCAGGTCAGGAGTAACTTTGAATGAAATTGTTGCTTTTGCTTTAAGATAGAAAATGAATATATACAAGGAGAGGGAGACTATTGGGTTTCATCTCCCAATCTCTCTTCTTCCTCCAACTTCTCTTATTTAGCTATTTACAACATTTACATAGGATTCCTAATCCCAAAGATTTGGCGTTCAACACACAATCACAATGAAACAACATTATGAGGGTATGCAATGTTCAATTTTGCCATAGTCCCAACTAAAAGGGAGGAAGGTTCTAAAAAAAATTGAAAAAAGACAAATTGTTGCCATGAATTACTAAGAAATTCTTTCTCATAGTAATAGTTACTTGGGAGAGGCGGAACAGGAGGTCATTTTTCTTGTTATTACCGCCGCAAGTCCAAATACTTTGGCATCCACTCTCTTGCCCAATTGTTAGGCAGAGAAGGTGTCCAAATTGGTTTCACCCGAATTCCCTAGCACACTCTAGTGTGAAGTTTGGAAACAACCTCCATCAAAGAGCTCTTATAGCTAATTCCATATTCTATCCCCCTTGTCACAATTGTCTAGAGGCCAACTTTTAGTCGGTTATAAAAATGCTCTCTACTCTTGACATCACTTCATGCCTTGTACAATTGGAATGTTTGTCCCTTTATTTAGTTGCATTCTTCGAACAACGTCCTCCATCATGATGGAAACCCTACTAAAGATAAATTCCCACTCCATCACATGGATCTGGCCACCGTTCTCCACATTTTGGCTATCCCGCAATTGGGGAATTATTCTTAGAATTGATTTCGATAGCATGCTTAACCCAATACCTAGTACTATGTTAAAAGTCGTACTACCCTTTTCCATTAAATTCCAAATGTTGGGCTCCTTCTCCAACCTGTTCCCACATGTGATCTCTTCCATCATATGCACTCTTAAATGACGTAATTGGTACAAGACTAGAAGATATCATCTATAACTAGGATCTACCATCTGCATGAGGTGTGTTTCCATGTCCTCTTGTCTATTGGTCAGATGGGGAAGTGGCAACCGTTCCCCACCCCCACTCTACTCTACTCACCCCATCCGGGGGAAAATTTGATAGAGAACCTTTAAAATTATATATAACAATTTAAATTACAACATCATTAACCATTAATTACATAATTTGCAATTAAGTATTGCTAAACCTTTTAACTAAAAACTAAAACATACAACTAAGTTCTTAAAACAATTTCAGATATTCTATAAGAATAAAATATACCATTATTACTTAACGATGTAATTTTAAATTTATTACATTTTTTTCTATATTTTTACAACTTTTATTAATTATTAGAAATATAATTTTAAATTTATTCACTTTTATAATGATGTGATTATTTGATGTTTTGATTTTTATAGCAATATAAGAAATTTTAAGAAATTATTACAGTAATATTCAGAATTAGATTGAAAATGTATCTCACACACACACATAAATAATATTTTGCAATAGATCTTAGTAAAATAATCATAAAAATAAAAACTAGTAGTTTTTAAAAAGTGATAAATTTACCTATTTAATTTAATCATTCACACAATTATATTTAGATAAAACAACTTTACTTTCATATGCATTAAAAGATTATGATTTTGAAAATGTCACAACAATTAAATACATCATTATCTTGGTGAGGATCATCATTCTTGTGAGTAATTATATCATCTCCATTAAAAACTGAGAGATGATTGGACAATCATGTTAAATTATTAAAACCAAACTTAATAAAGAGAAACATTGAGTAACCAAAAGACTAAATAAATCCCCATCACATTGCATAAACTTTTATAAATAAATCCCCATCACATTGCATAAACTTATATATATATATATATATATATATATATATATTTGTTGGGAAATGTAATGATTTTCATAAATTTGTATATTCCAAATCTCTTGCTTTAAATCGAATCTATTTATTTAATCATAGAATTAACGCATTTAACTTAATAAATATCATATGGAGACACCACTTTTAATCTATAAAGTAATTATTAGATTAAATAGTTTGAATATTAAACCATATACTTCCATACTATATTTAAGATTTTCTAGTAATTTATTTTTAAATTTGTCATCCTCTAAACCTTAGTTTTTAGTATAAACATGGTTTCCACGAAATTTCCCTCAAAAGGACAAATAGTGTGATGGTTCACCATTCTTATTAAAATCATATAAATATTGTTATTAAATTATTTATAATATTCCCATATATATAGATCATAGAAATATTGTTGTTAAATTATTTATAATATTCTCATATATATTATAAAGAATCTATTTAAAATACAATTATATAATATAACACTAATATATGGTATATTTTATTTTTTATTTTAACATTCCTAGCCAACCAAAAAATCAAATTAATGTATAATCAGCAATTTAATTGATAAAACTTTATATATATATATATATATATATAAAATAAATTAAAAAAAATATTTATTAAGAATAATTTAAATAATAAGATTAAACTTGATGAAACTAATATAATCTTCCCAAAATAATTTATTCTTTATTAATTTTACTCGAGCTTTTCAATTTTATGTTTCCCATGACAATTTAAAAATTCATAATTTAGATTTTCGAAATTTTCTATTTGCTTTTTAAATAATCTTTAACCTACCCAATACACTGTGACCATGTAGACAAGTCAAATTTACAATAATAGCGCAAATGATATACACATTTTTATGAAAAAAGATATAAAGACATATTACATGCACCTTTTGTATGTATCACTACATAATACCATTCACTACAGAATCCTCCGTTTCCCATGGTGTGCCAGTAAGTGTTTACGCGCCTAATTGTGTCGCAACTAATCAAGCAATCCTATAATCAGCGGATATAAAGCAATACAATGCAATCCTATAATCAACGGATATAATGCAACGCAACGGAGGCATGGCCTAATTTTCATCTCGCCTCCAGAATGTCTGAAGAAGGAACAGCAGCTGCAGAATAGACATCTCGAAGAAGAAGGTGTTGCTGCACTGCTCGTGTTCTGTCAGGGTCCCGTGTTCCCACACCATCCAGATCTACGAAAGCAGGGTTTCTTGGCGATGGAAGATTTTCACGGTCGCTTGTCAGCATCGAAACCACCTGGGTCATTGATGGCCGCAATATTGGAGCTGCTTGGATGCAGAGCAGACCAATTTTAATAACTCTAATCCCTTCCTCGCACGAATAAGTGCCCTCCAATGTGGATTCCATAATTTCTAAAGCTCGTTCTGCTTGATACAGTCTCCATGTCTGGTTGCCCAATAAAACAACACAACGCAAGACCTTTGTTAGCAAGGCATCGCAACGCTATATATGGAGATTTTAGAAAATTTGCACATGAAATCCATATGAGACATACTGATTCGATAAGAAACTCTGTGCCTTGAGCCAAACTGTGATTCTTTCTTCCGCTCACAATCTCAAGTAGAAGAACTCCAAAGCTGAATACATCTGCTTTCTCTGTCAGCTGCCCGCGTAAGGCGTACTCAGGCGCCATGTAGCCTCTGCATAATGTCATTTACAATGAAGTCTAAACCATGTTAAAAAGATTGAACAAACAATTAAATCAACGAGCGCTTCAAAAGATTGAACTGGAGAGATAATTCTTACAAAGTTCCTGCAACTCTAGTGCTAACGTGGCTCTGATCTTCTGCAAAGAGTTTGGCCAAGCCAAAGTCTGTTATTTTGGGTCTGTGTTTATTATCCAGTAAAATATTGCTTGCTTTAATATCTCTGTGGATGATCCGAATTTCAGATTCCTCGTGAAGATATGCCAGACCACGCGCAGTTCCAACTATGATTTCATATCGCTCTCTCCATTTAAGTGAATGACTTTTTGTTCTATCTGCAACCAATGCATATCGGGAAATAAAAACATTAAGAATTTACACACACAAAGTGGAACAAATCAAAGATCCATGCGGCCATTAAGCAGTTAAAGAGGTAGAAGCAACCGAATATAATTCTGTCGAGACTACTGTTCTCGAAGTATTCGTAAACCAGGAGCCTTTCTGAGGTTTTAACACCGCAACCAACCAATTTCACTAGATTTCTGTGTTGAACAAGACTGATAACATTTGCTTCGTTCAAGAATTCAGCGTCTCCTTGCCTTGATCCGCTTTTCAGCCGTTTAACTGCAACCTCTTGGCCGTCAGGTAGAATGCCCTGTACATCACTCAGGTTTAAATTTTTTATATTCTCCATTATGACTTGGAGCTTTTAATTACTTGAGTTGTTGTTCCGGGATATAAATCACTAATTCAATTGAAAGCAATGATGTAACAGTACTTACTTTAAAAACGGACCCGAAACCTCCCTCGCCAAGTTTGTTCTCTGCACTAAAATTGGAAGTAGCGTCTCTCAGAATATGGTACTTAAAAATTAGTTCCGGATTCAGCTCAGCAAGCGATAAGCTGATTTCTCTTTCCTCACCTACCAAAACAATTACATGACGTGTATTTTGTTGAGGTTAATCAATAGGTAAGAAGTTCATAAGATAACTGCTAATAAGGGGCACAATTTCGGGATCTCTGGTTAAAGTAAGACGAGTTTTCTTTTTGAAAAAATAAATTTCGGGACCTCTGGTTATGGGAATCCGTTTCCAACCTTTCCGTCGAATCCACATGAAAAGGCCTATGGATGCAATTAATCCAGCGGTAGCGCCTACTAAGCCTAGAGCTATCGGAAGCACCTTAGATCTTTTCCCTCCTACAAATTTGCATAGAAAACCTCGTTTATTTCACTGAATGAATTAATCTGTTTAAAACCAGTATGTCCCTAATGATAATCGTTGTAAGCTATGGTGAAAGAAGTAGTGCACTAAAATGAAATATTTTAGTAAATTGGGAAATCTTTTATTTTACTAAATGAACAAAACCACAATTCCCCTTCTGATCATTACATACCGGATCTCGGAGGACCTTCGCCTGGCGTCGGCGCCGGCGGCAAAATGATGAAATTATTGAAAAAGTTGTAAATCTCGTAACGCATACCGCAGTGACGACTTCTGTAGCGTGCTCCATTAGCACCAGTTGCGCATGCCGTATGATTGATATTATTCAATCTACCGGCACTGGATATCTTTGACCGACCTACAGATAAGCAGGAGCGGCAATTTGCTGGGGACAGATCTCTCCAACACTGGGCTAAGACATAGATTTCCATCGTATCGGAATAAACGGTGTCAACTTTAACTGTAGTGAAAAGTTGAGGACTCTGCACAACTTTTTCGATGGTATTTGAGAGCACTTGGTCAGTAATATTTCCAAACTGCGCTGGAGCATAGCTTTTCTGGAGGTTGCAAACAACATTCGTAGCCTCGCTCTCATTATAATCATTGTAAAAGCTATGATTGTCGTAACGTAGGAAGCACTCGTTTAGCCAAACGAATCCAGAGGTGTTGCTTGGACATATCTCAACAAGCAATGCTGCCGCCTCCGTTTCGCACTGTTTGCAGTCCGCGGAATCTATATCCCCCCTGCATTGGGCAAGCCCATAAACAGTATTATCGCTGTTTTGCCCCTCAACACTAGTGTTGAATCCGCTCGTTGAAAGCTTCTCAACCATTGATTTAAAAACCTGGTATAGATTATCCTCGAAATCGCTAGCGTAACTATATTGGTCGGTCGATCAATCACCCCAATAGGAATAACTAAAATCGCCAACCGCTAAGAGGTGCAGACGCGTCCACACACTGACCATAAGCAACACACAGCTGATCAATGTTTTCGCATTCATCGCCATTGCAGAGCGGGGCAGGAGCTACACGCCCTTCTCGTTCCCCTGTTCGTTTTTTTGTAGATTTGATGACGGAAGGTGCTCCTCTAATCTGAAGGTATTGTAAAGTGAGAGCAAACTTACAGGGTTATGGATGTCAGATGGTAATGTTTGAGGTTCCAATTCTTATATTATCATGGACGCCGTGTCAAACAAGTTGTTTCATAAATAAATTATTATGGAGGCCTTGTGAAGCAAGTTCTTTTGTCATTTACGGGTCAAAAAATAATAATATTGAACGTTAACACCATTGGACTTTAACATCAATTTAATCATTTTCATAGACTGAATATTCCCTAATCCCGTTCACCTGACGAGGCCGTCCCTATTGGCTTTAAGAGATTGGTTGGAAGACGCTTATTAGGAAAGCGGTGAGGGTCGTCGCTATTAGTTTTGCAAGGCGTGGAGGACGGGGAAGACGATTTTAATTACAATAGTATATTGCCTTTCTGCAAGGCGTGGACGACGGGGAATGCAATTTTAATTATGGCAGGAGTCGTTTCTGTTGGCTTTCCAAGGCGTGCACGACGGGAAAGACGATTGGAATTACGACCGGGGTCGTTTCTATTGGATTTCCATAAGCCGTCAGGAATACGAATTTAATTACCACCCGGTTTGTACAAGGTTTTCATTGTCCACCAAATAAGTAAAATGTATTGTTTATTTGGCACTGTAAATTCTATGACCTCAGACGTTCTAGTAAAATTATTATTCTGTATACTTGTTGTGTCATGTATTTTATCTGGAAAAGAAGTCCTTTTCTCTGGCAAACAAGAGAATTTCAACATGTTTTAAGAGCAGACACCCATGATTTAACTTGTAACCTCACAACAATAATGCAGTATTGAGAAATGGGAGATGAAGGGTCACAGATTTGTATGAGATGGAAATTAAACGGAAAATGAAAGAAACTGAAGAAAATAGAGGCATCAATGATAAAAAGGCTTCTGAGGTTTATAAGACTAAGGTCATGGAACACATATTCCAAGCTCAATGTTGGGAAAAACACAGTGATATGTATCAATGGTGATTAATTAATGGTTATTGAAATTGACAAAGGCATTGACAAAGGCAAAGAGACATTAATTGGCATTTATTTATGAATATAAAGGAAAATAGGAGAAAAGGGAGATGAACGATTACATATTTGCATGAGATGAAAATTAAAGGAAAAATGAAAGAAACTGAAGAAAATAGAGACATCAATGATAAAAAGGCTTCTTTTGTCTGTTCAATATTGGATTTCTCCTTTATTCTCTCATTCTTTCATACTCTTGCACACTCAAATTATTTTTAGGTATTCTTGGAGCACTTTGGCATACATGGGATTTGGAGAAAGAAGGCAAAGGAAATCACAATAGCACAAGAGAACAGTTGGATCAACAGCTACAATTGGATTTGCTCTCCACGTAACATGCATGTATGATCTCCTTGCTAGTTAATGGATGCATGACATATGCATGTGATTTTATGGTTATGTGTTGTCACTGGCATGTATATTTGCTTAGATTGACAATGGGTTTAGCCTTGCCTTTCCATTTCTTGGATTTCCTTGCCATTTCATAATAATCACAATCATGAATAATAAAATGATTGATGAGATTAAATTTCACGAATAATAATCACAAACCATTTTTCATAATAATCACAATCCGAATAATAAAATTGAGATTAAATTTCAAAAACTTTATTTAATTACACATAAAGGTGAATGTATTAAGTTTAAAACATTGATTAAGCAAAACGTGCAATGTTGCAAGAAATTTAACCTAACAAGCTCTTTCGATATCAACACAAGCCAACAACAAAGCCCCTATTTATTTACGTCACATCCAAGGAAACTAAAATCAATTACACCTCCTATATCCCAGAGGTTTTCCCGTCTCGTTGTAATAACGTTTTTGTCCATTTACATGCCTTTTCTTTCGGTTGAGAATCTAAGAATTTTCTCCAATAGTGGCTTCAATCGGGAGAAAAATTACAGGAGTCTCCTCTCTTATGACTGCAACATTATCACAAACACGACGTTCAATCGTGAAATATTGCAACCATGAACAATCGGTAGGAGTCCTTACAAAATATTCAACAAATTTGGGTTTGTTAATCCATGAATGGCTTCAGAGTGGGAGCACCACAAATTATTTAATGCCACCACCAACAATGTAAAGAACCATAATATTAATGCATATGCTAATTCCTCTTCAATTCTGGACCTAGGAGATGAGGATAAATTGGTCTCAAGATTCACAATAGAGGAGTTACTTGATTCATTGTTTCATCTTAATTTGATCTCTTGCCAACCCATGGTCATGGCCTCAAGCAAGTATGAGCTTTACAAATTGCCTATATTTCTGGCTGCTCCTGCTCATTTCTGTGTGGATGAGAACAATGGATTGGTTTCACGGGAGTTACACAAAATGAGGGATCTCGGCTTGAAAGACATTCTCAATTACACAGTGGATGGCGTGGCACTAGACAATGTTTCCTATGACTCCAATATTAACTATTTTCTTGGCATCATGTCTTGAATGTATCTGTGTCCTCCCAGAATGGTAAGCATTTGTAAATTTTAATCAATTCTCATAATGTAGGTTTTTTATTCATGATTTATAAAAAAAAACTTTCAGATAAATCATATAGTAGTTTTGAGGTCAACACATTTTGAACCAATTTATTTGTCTTGATGATGAATCACAGTAAGTGATTTAATGTGATTTATCCTAAAAAAAACTTTGTATATTTTAATCCATTGTTGATCTCTTTTAAAATGTTTGCAAAGGTTGGCTTTGAGTGTTGATTTTCTATAACAGCGGGTGAGCTTTTTGTGCATGAAGATAACAACCATCTGTCCTCGAAAGGTACTAAAAAGAGTCAGTCGTTTGTTAAGATTGTAGCACGGCTATCCTGAATTTTGTCCATCGTGAAAAGAAGAAACTCTTCCAAATCTGGGCATCGATCAGGAATAAGACTTAAATTTAGCAGAGTAGGGACTATTTCATCTATGCAGAGGCTATGAAGTGGCCTTGCTTCCCTTACCTTACCTTGCCATGCCTTGCCATTTCCTGGATTTCCTTGCCTTTTGCTTGTTGTCGGTTTTCCCCACTTGATTTTTTTTATGGGTGCTCATAATTCCTTATGGATGTGGCTTGGAAAAAACACCCTGAAGCCCTGGAATAACTTGCGCTAACTTACTAGTCCTGGAACCTAGGTTGGGAAAACGCTTTGGAGCCCTTGGTGGGTTGAGTTACTAGTCCCTAGAGTCGGGTTGGACAAACCCTCTGGAGCCTTGGAAGGTTGTGGATTGAGTTACTAGTTCCTAGAGCCCTAGCCAGCTTGGGTAGAGATTGATTTGGTTGGTGTTAATGATGTCGGACTGCGGAGGTGGAATAAATATGGTTGAGGGTTGAGGTGGTTTTGCCTCTTGAAGCCCTAGTTTGGTTTTTCTATGGTTTATTCCATGAGATCGCACATTCATACTTGGAATATAATGCGGCGTTGATTCGATGAAAGAGAGATTTGGTTCAACCCAATATATGGTTGGGTGGTAGGTGGAAGTCCCTCACTTGGTTGATATTTTCATAAGTTAATATGAGTTATTTTCTTATTATGATCTATGAGAATTTTCATTGAATATGTTGACTATATTGTGGCTGAGTTGCCATGGTCTCAATGTTGGTAATTTTCTGGTTATATGATGTCTATTATCTATGGATCTTGTAATAAATTTGTTCAATCATTGATTGGTTGATGAATAGATGGAATAATAGTGTTGTTGCAGCTACGTTGAGAGGGCATATGGCCTTATCAATGATTCTCTAATAATATATTGAATTAAAACAAAGCTTATTTACATATTAAGAATCACCGTGAGAGGGAATAGGGTCTTCTCGAAGATTCTCTAGTGATCTTATTGAATTAATACAAAACTTATTTACATATTAAGAATCACCATAGTAAAGTAGAGATAAATCTGCATGGTTAATAATATTGTTACATGTTTTTTAAAAAGTATAAATGTTTAACATATATATTAATTCTTTTTATAATTAATAAAAACAATATTTTAAAATAAATGTTTATTATGAATTGATGCTTATTGATGTTTAACAACCATTTAATTTATATAATTGTGCTACTTAATATATAATAAAAGAATTTTTAAAATTCTTGATAATTTTTAACCATAATACCATGTAAAAAAAGAGTAAGATATGTCAGGCCAGGTTAGGTCAGAAATTAATGAGCGCAAATCAACTTATGATATTATTCATTCAACTATTGTTATTTATACATGTACAGAAACGGATCAGTTCATCTTCTAGATGACTGTCCGGCTTCACCTCATCCGTTTCGGATTAGGTGTCAACATTCCCCCCCTTAATCTGAAGGGATGTTGGTGAGTCCAAGCATCGTTCTGAATCTTTCAAGCTTTTCTCTTCCAAGCGCTTTGGTGAAGATGTCTGCAATTTGCTCGTTCGTGGAACAATGACGGAGATGGATTGTTTTGGCCTCAACATGATGTCGGATCAGATGATATTTAGTATTGATGTGCTTAGTACGATCATGGAACTTTGGATTCTTGGCCAACTTTATTGCAGATGTGTTATCAATCATGAGTGGAGTAGATTGTATTTGTTTTACTTGCAAATCTTCAAGAATTTTCCTGAGCCACACAATTTCTTTCGTTGCTTCAGCTGCTGCCACGTATTCTGCTTCTGTTGTGGAATCTGCTGGTACTGATTGTTTGCGTGATCTCCAGGAGACAGCTCCTGATCCAAGACTCATAGCATATCCTGAAGTAGATACCCCAGTTTCTTTGTCTCCATCGAAGTCTGAATCAGAGTATCCAATCAAGTTGAAGTCGTCCACCTGTGTATACTTGATTCCAAGGTCTTGAGTTCCCTTCAAGTACCTTAGAACTCTTTTTGCAGCAGACCAATGTCCCTCACAAGGCTTTTGCATAAACCTGGAGAGGATTCCAACAGCAAATGAAATGTCTGGTCTGGTAGTAGTGAGGTAGATGAGACTTCCTACAAGCTGTCTATACCTTGTTGCATCCTCAAATTCCTTTCCTTCAGTAGATGTGAGCTTCAAGTTTTGTTCCATTGGAGTAGAAAGGGGATTGCACTCTGTCATGCCAAATCTGTATAACAAATCTCCAATGTATTTCTTTTGAGAAAGAAATATGGACTTTGGATGTTGGGTTACTTCAATGCCAAGATAGTAATGAACATAGCCCAAATCAGTCATTTCAAAAATTTTTCCTAATTCTTTCTTTATGGATGCAATATAGCTTTCATTGTTCCCTGTCATTAAAAGATCATCTACATATACCACAAGATATACAACTGTTTTGCCAACTTTCTTGACAAATAAAGTTGCATCATCAAGATCAAAATGTTTGAAGTTGAGTTTCAGAAGATGCTCAGTTAGTTTTTCATACCAGGCTCGTGGTGCTTGTTTGAGGCCATACAAGGACTTCACAAGTTTGCATACTTTGTTTTCATGTCCTTTCACAGCAAATCCTTCAGGCTGGGACATAAAAACATTCTCTTTTAGATCTCCATTCAAGAATGCAGTTTTTACATCCATTTGATGGACTTTCCAACCGTTCTGAGCAGCTAGTGCAAAGAGTGTCCGGATGGTGGCCCATTTTGCTGTGGGAGCAAAAGTTTCCTCGTAATCGACCCCTTCTTTCTGTGCAAAACCTTTTGCCACAAGCCTAGCTTTGTGCTTGTCAAGTGAGCCATCAGCTTTGTACTTGTTCTTGTAGACCCACTTGCAGCCAATTGGTTTGGTTCCAAATGGAGGATCAACCAGCTTCCAAGTGCCATTCTTTATGAGGGCATCATACTCCTTCTGCATCGCTTCTTTCCATTCATCATAAGACGCTGCTTCTTTGAAGGAAGTTGGTTCAAAATCTGTAGACAAGTTCAATTCACAATCATAAGTAACATCCATATCAACATGTGAATTAGAGTTATCTACATCACCTCCATCTTGTCGATTTGAATTTCGGGTTCCTGTTTTTCCAATTTCATCAGGATGAACACTTTCAAGTGTCTTTGTCAGCCACTTTGGGGGACCTTTCTGAGATGGTCCAGGCTGTTCTGTTGATTGAGTTGGGTCTGAATCAAGATTGAGTCTCCCAATTCTATCAATTACATCACTTAAAGCATCATCCGTTGTTGGAGTGTCATGCAGGGGAGATTGTTCTTCAGAAGAAGATTCCACATGTTGATCTAGTATAGGAATCCCCCCTTCAAGATGTGGAATCTGATTATCAAACTCTTGAAATGATTTCTGTTTTGTGAATCTATCCAAGCGATCAAGTTGCCGCTCAACAACATTGTCAGATTTGGATGATTCAAGAAAAATGACATCTCTAGATAAAACAAACTTTTTATTTACTTCATCATAAAGGCGGTATGCTTTAGATGTGTTTGAATACCCCAGGAAGATACACTTACGACTTCTTGCATCAAGTTTGTTTCTATGTACCTTTGGTATTAAAGCATAACAGGTGGAACCAAATATCCTGAGATGTTTTTACCGAAGGAACATGTCCATACCACAATTCATAAGGAGTCTTGTTTCTTATAGCACTAGATGGACATCTATTCTTTATATATGCAGCACATAGAACAGCATCAGCCCAAAACATTGTCTTTACATTTTGAAGAAAAGCATAGATCGTACCATATTCAAAAATGTTCTGTTCATTCTTTCAGCTACACCATTCTGTTGAGGATTATAAGGCACAGTTGTTTGATGTTTAATCCCATGTTGGCGAAGATAGTGTTCAAATTCATTTGATGTATATTCTTTTCCATTATCAGTGCGAATAGACCCAATATGAGATTGTGCATCATTTTCAATCCACTTATGAAAATTCTTAAATGTTTGAAAAGCATCAGATTTGTTCTTCAATAAGTAAACCCAACACATTCTGGTGTAATCATCAATAAATGTCATGATATATTTATTTCCATTTGCAGAAGGAACAGGCATTGGACCACATAAATCTGAATGAATAAGTTCAAGCTTCCTATGTGCTCTTGAATGTGAATCATGAAAAGACTGTTTGCTATGCTTTCCTAGAATGCAAGCATCACATTGTTTATGTTTTCTAGGAATTGTAGGCAAACCAGCAACACCATTTTTCTTCAACAAGCGGAGACTATCATAGTTTAAATGCCCAAATCTAGCATGCCATAATAAACTTGATGGAAGTGTACATTCTTCATGATGAGAAATATATGAGAAA
Source organism: Pinus tabuliformis (assembly GCA_031772625.1). Classification (NCBI taxonomy): domain Eukaryota; kingdom Viridiplantae; phylum Streptophyta; class Pinopsida; order Pinales; family Pinaceae; genus Pinus; species Pinus tabuliformis. The sequence continues at coordinate 1,525,698,167 of CM062818.1, read as the reverse complement.
TGCTGTGCATGAGCAGAGGTTCCTTGCAGTTTAAGGAGTCTTTCTTCTTCTATACCCCTCATGACAAGTGAGTGGTCAGATGCCTTTCTTACCTCAAGCTTGCCATCAAACATGTGAATGGAGTGACCTTGCTGGCGGATGTGAACCAGGGACAACAAGTTTTTCTTCAGCTGTGGGAGATATAGAACATGATCCAGAAGAAAGTCTGGAAGACCAGGCAGTTTAAGCCTGATTGTGCCAAGCCCTGATGGCTTGATTTTTGACTGATCTGCAAAGTATACTGCTCCATCAACATTGTTAGTGAAATCTTCAAAGAAATCTCTTCTATGAGTCATATGACAGGTTGCTCCTGAATCAAGCAACCAGTCATTTTTCGAAGAAGCAAGTGAAGCATTAAACAAATCTTCATTTACTCCAATATTACATTGTGCCTCAATATAGTGTGCAGATTCGGGTGCTTTACCTTGTCTGAGTCATCAGTTTTACCTTTCTGCTGATTTCTTCTCTGCTCAACTTTGTCCCATGGTAGCTTGCATGTAGAGGCATCATGTGATCCATTTCGTTTGCAGCGAATGCAATGCAGATCTGCCTTTTCTGCTTGAGGATGTCTGCCCCCCCTGCCTCTGAAGTATCTTCCTCTTCCTCTTCGTCCACCTCTTCCTCTTGTAGAATCTTGAGCAGGCTGCTTTTCTTTATGAGCAAGGCAAACAGTCTCTTCAGAAGATTCAGGGACTGTTTTCTTTCCAAAGGCTTTCTCTCTTTCAGCAAACTTTTTCACAAGAGTGTCAAAGGTTATATCTTTAAGATTTCCATTTGCTTGTAAAGACTCAAGATAGTTAGAGTAGGTAGGATAGAGTGCTTTGAGAAAGGCAATAAGAGAGATATCCAGCTCAACCTTAGTGGATTTAATGTCATGCACTATAGATTTTATTTCAGAAGCAAGAGTAAGAGGATCATTATTTTTCAGTTCAAGAGTGAAGAGTTTAATCATGAGCTGAACAACTTCAAGTGCAGAATGTGTATCATAGAGTTCTTTCAGCTTTTGTAAAGCTTCAAAGGCAGTGGAATAGGATGAAATATGACGACTTACTTCCTCATTTACAGATGCTGCGATCAATGCAAAGGCTTTGCTGTTCTTGTTTTCCCAAATGGCGAGTTCTTTGTCTGATGTGGGCTGCACAGGGTCTTTGTCTTCTTCTCCAACACACACTCCTTTCCACAGCTCATTGTAGATGAGGGTGTGTTTCACCATCCGAGACCATTCAGAATAGTTCTCCTTGCCAGTGAGAACTATTCCGACCATTGAAATGATTGAATGCATTCTGTGAAGAAAAAAAAAAAATCTCTGCCAAAATATACTTCTGTTTGAGAGAAAAAAAATCCTTATATGATTGCCTTATGCAACAGTATATATATAACAAGGGTGCTCAATACACTGTTCACTGCTCAAAGACTGCTCACATATATGACTGTATTACTGTTTAAAAAAAATAAGGACCCTCACTGCTTTTCCATATATCAATATCTGAGAAAAAAAATTAGCGCTCATATACATATCACTTCTCACATGTATATCACTGTTTTAAGAGAAGGGCGCTCATACATCAATGTATATCAGTGTTTTATCACTGTTTTAAAAGGAGTGCGCTCATATACATATTACTTTTCACACAAATGTATATCACTGTTCTAGCAGTAAAAAAGGGCGCTCACATATATAGATTGCATGAAAACGCTTTGATACCATTCATCACAGACATCTTTCCATGTTTCTGTTGCAGAGTTTCGAGGGTATCATCTTCATCTGAGTCCAATGTGAAATACCATTCTCGGCCTTGTCATTTACACAAACACATTTCTCGGCCTTGTCTTCACGGCATGGTAGCCGCTGTCCAGAACACAAGTGTCGGCCTTGTCTTCACACAAACACAGTTCTCATATATCAACTCAGTGTTAGCTTTATTTAAAAAATAGGCATTCAGCATTTAAAACACGCAGTGTTAGCTTGCCATTAAAGTAGGCATCCAGTTAAAAGAAAAAAAAGGCGCAGTCACTACCACCGTTCAGAACGTCACCACGGACTTCGTTTGCTTTCCACTATGAATCTCCAGAGACCCTCGGCGTCCACAAGTTTCATGTCTATACAAATCAGTTACTTCAAACAGGTGTTGGCTGCTGGTAATACCATAGACCCGCCAACGCTGCCAGACTCAAACAGAACAGCTACAAGAAACTACGCTGCTTTCACACAGCAGCATTCACCTTAGGGCTTACGCTCTACACAACGGGCTCCTTCAACGCACACCGCCGAGCCTTCACACATTTTATTTGCAGGGGCTCATACCAGTGTTGAGACTAGAAAGGCGCAGTCACCAC